>JACEIK010002883.1:176510-189551 GCA_018107945.1 Datura stramonium
ACTGCTTAATACCTCGGTATCTGGAGTTAATTTGAGTTTGGACCGCGTTTGACGGCGTAATCGGAAGGAAATTTCAATGGAATCTTCATCCTCTCTGTTTCTCCCTCGACTTCTTTGGAAATTATATGAAATATAACATTTAAACCGAAGTTGGAGGCTTTTATACTTGGGCCTGGACAGGGCCTCCGTGACACAGAGCCAATGCGGAGGCCCTCCCTCCGTGGCACGTTGCCATCGCAGAGGGGCTCTGCCCCGGCTCCTTCCGCGATGGTTCGACGAATCTCTTATCCAGTCTTTCCCCGGGCCTTTTCCTAGAATGTATGGCATTCAAAAACTCTTAACCAACGTGCGAATAGGCCATCTACATGTCAAGAATTTACGGGGTGTAACATCAGGTATTTAATTCCTCCCCAGTACTCTATCCAGTTCCATACTCATCAGCTTTATTTAGATTTTGTATATGCATCCTAGTGGCATTCAGCTCTATTAGTACAGTTGAGTTAGTTCGGAGTCAGTTACTCCTTACAAACCATCTCATAGCCTCAGTCTAGAAATCTCAGCTCTTTTCCTAGTTTTCAGCAGTTTATGTCTTCATTCAAGGACGAATTATCCCAAGGGGGAGATATTGTAACACCCCAAAACTTTTCTAGACCAGACTCAGGCATTCCAAGAAAGTTCAGAAGAAAAACCAGAAATTTTATTGCAGAACAACCCAGACAACCAGTCGTGGTAAGCTCCAACGGATCGTTGTCTGAGTCGTTATCAGCGTAGCAGTTTTATTTTGGGGGAAAACAATAAGGCATAGGATGACCCGTTGGTTGAACCAACAATCCGTCCTGTTGTCCGTTGGATCCCAAGTTTAGAATCCTAGCGGACCCTTCCCTGAGGAAACAAGAGGAACCAACGGCTTGTGGTTCCTATCAACGAGCCATTTCTACCACCGTCTCACAGTCCTAGGCCCTAGCAGTGTAGACCATGTGTTGATGCAATGACCCATTGGTCCTACCAATGAGTCGTTGTGTTGATTGTTGTCTCAAGGCCCAGTTTTCCTACCAGTATTAACGAGGTGTACCAATGACCCATTAGTCCTTCCAACGGATCGTGGTATCTCCCGCGTTCACTTCCAGTGATCTTGGTTTCTGGACCCAGACCCAACAGTGGGTTCCAACGGGTCATGGGTCCAACTAACGACCCGTTATGAGGCCCGTCATTCAATGTCAACCAGTTTTCAGTTCTTTCTTTTGAGGGTATGCTGGTAATTTTCCATCTTTTTAATATTGAAACCCCGTCATTTTGGGCTCATTTAGGGGGAGTTAAAGGGGCAGAATGACCTTTTCCCCTTCATTTCACTCTCTTTCTCTCAAGCCTAAGTGTAGAAAAGACAAGAAGTTCAGAGTACAAGCTAGGGTAGGCATTGTTTTCTTAGAATTTTCTCATGGATTTTGTCCAGAAGTTCTTAGCCAGGTATGTGGGAATTCAACAAGGGAATAGTTCTTCCTTTGTGTCCCCAAAATTCTTTCTATTGCCTCTATCAGTTCTAGCCCCGAGACTATAGTATGTTAAGAAATTTTTAGTTAGACTTCGTTTAATTCATGTGGAATATTACTTTATGATAGTTGTGGATATTTTCCATCAGTTTGTGACTGTATTGGTGCTTGTCCCGGTAAAGTAAATTCTAGCCCTAGGTCTTGACTGCAGAAAACTAGAATCTTGCAATAGTGCTTAGTATCGAAATTTTTCTTAAATTTATCAGTGTTGGGGACTCCCATGTTGTTAGTTGTATTGAGACTCAGTCGAACTATTGTCAGTTCAGTTTTAGTCAGAATGTTAGATTACTCAGTGTTAGTCAAAAATGTCAGCTGATCAATTTGACTACAAAAATTCTCGAGGTGTCAGTAGTACCTCCCAGTTATCAGAATTAGAGTTAGTATCAGTTTTAGTAGTTCTTTAAGGGGTCATGACACGTTCAGATGAGAAGCTCTGACCAGCCTTACAACCCCAGCTTCAGAATTGTAGTTTGTTCATTAGACGGTTACAACGCTTCCAGATAAGCAACTTTGACCAGTCTTAGAACCTATTTATAGAATCCAGTTCGATAAGACTCTAAGGGTGCTTCTAGATAAGTATTCCTGACTAGTCTTGGGCCCTAGTTTCGAGTTATCAGCTTAGTAGTCAGTTTAGAAATATCTAGTGGGAGCAGGACTTAGCACCGAGCAGACCGGGGTTCCAACGCATCCAGGTTCCCAAAACTATGTTAGGTTACAGTTTTATTAGCCTCGTGGCCCAGATTTGTGATCACCTAGTTCATGCCTTTATAATCTGACAAGGTATATTGGGTCCTACCGATGGGGTGTATATATCAGACTCTACGTCTAGCTCACGTAGTTACATGTGGGTTACAGACTCTCCCACTAGTCAGATCAGTTCAGTTCAGTATCTCAAATTTAGGGCATGTCCCTAACCATCAGACAGGGTCTTTTAGACCATCTCAGTTATTTCAGTTATTCTGTTCAGTAGCTTCAGTTGGTCATTGCATGTATTTTCAGTTCATCGTCTTTGTTTCTTGTGTATGGCTTCTCTCACATTCTCAGTACATTCAAAGTACCGACGCATACTTTTATGATGTATCGTTTTATGATACAGCTATAGGATCTCAGTCTCAGCCTCGCTAGCCGATCTCTCTCAAAAGACTTTAGCGGTTCTAAGTGGTGAATCCTCATCTTTGAGGACAAAGATTATTTTACTCAGTTTATCTTTCTTCTATTTATATTTGGAGTGAGCTGGGGGCTTGTCCCAGCAACTCATCAGTTGTAGTGGCTTTCAGAATCGTAGTTCTGCTCAGATGTTTTTAAATTTTTTTATCCAGCTCTATTTCATAAATGTTTTATAGTTTACTTTAAAGCTTCTGCTATATTTTATGTTTACTCAGAATGCCAGTGTATGATAAATCAAGGGTTGACTTGGGTTACTTGTGACTCCAAGTATCGTGTCCCATCCAAGGTGTAATCTCGGGGCGTGACATAAACCATCTTGGGACAATCCCAATGAATCCTCCTACGAGTCGTAGTGCAAGACCACGAGTCGTAGGAAGGCTCATGAAGCATGTCCTCACCTTAAGCATGCTCAGTTCATGTAAGTAAATCACATTTTTGAGATGGGTACTCAGAATTCCCCACCCCATTGGCTCACAATTAACTACCCACTTAATCCTCATCATGCATGATACCCATTAACTCACACCTTGAACATTTATTTAAGTCCTTGAGCATTTTTTTACTCCTAAACCCGTCGATAGCATTTATGTTTAGCCTCTGATTACATTCCTCCTCCTCATGTTTATGAGTAAAGGAATCATAGTAAAAATTTGGCAAACAATGATAGTATGAAATTAACATTAAGAGTTTATCACTTGCTACGATCAAATTCTTTGAACAATTCTTGCTTTCTTCGATTTAGGGCTACAGTTCGGCTAGCTGGTGCAATTTAATTGCACGAATTCAAGCTCACAAATAGGATATTGCATGAGTTACGAATGATTGAGGATTGAGGGGAGATGATCGTGGGTTGTGTTTGTGAGTGAGTGGGAAATTTAGGTCCGAAAATTTGATTTTAAATAGGTTAGGGAAGATTAAAATAATTCGGGTGGAGTTGGGTCACGTGGGTTATTTCATTTATAATGCCCGTCAAGACTCATCCCTTGGACTCCTTGTATAAGATTGTGGGAACTTACCTGGGGACCTACGAGTTTGTAGTATGAGGCGTACCAAGATACCACGATCCATACTACTTCTCGTAGGTTGGAGTATTTGCACTTCCACGCTTAGAGTAGTTCATCATTACACTGGGTACTATGAATCGTATCATGGATGTACGGTTTGTAATGACCAACCATAATGTGAAACCGTGCATTGGACCAAGTCTTTATTTTTCACCACAGACAGTACTACAAGTCGTACAATCATCATACGGTTTGTACTGAGGCTCATAGTATAGTCCTATTATGCCATTTTCATCCCCCAGCTGTCGTTTCACTTGCACACTGAACACATATAAGTCAAGATACTTGGGTTGCCTCCCAAGAAACGCTTGATTTAACATGACGACACGACGCAGGTGGTTTGGTTACTCAGACTTCACCAAATCACCTCATGAGTTGCCTCCTATGAAGCACGTGATTTAACATCGTGGCACGATGCAAGTCTCTTGACTACTCAAAATTTGTCAAGAAACTCGGACTCATCCTCAATTGTTGATATAACTCTAAACTCACTAGGCTGCTTCATTGACCTGCAGACATTAAAGGTGACCTCCTTCTTATTAATCCTGAACTTCAATTGGCCTGCCTCAATATCCACTAATGCTCTCCCAGTGGGAAGGAATGGCTGCCCTAAGATTATGGGGACCTCAAAATTGACTTCACAATCTAGTATCATGAAATTAGCGGGGAAGATAAATTTGTCCACCTTGACTAGCATATCAAAAAGGATCCCCATTGGCTTTTTAACTGTGTGGTCTGCCATCTATAACCACATTATAGTCGGTGTGGGGGCTCACAAGCCCAGATATTTGAATACAGCTAATGGCATCAAGTTGATGCTAGCACCCAGGTCATATAAAGCCTTTGCAAACTCAAATTCACCAATTTTGCATGGGTTGGTGAAGGCACCTAGATCTTTCTTTTTCTACAGAAGGACCCGTGAGGCTATTGCACTGCAATGATGAAAGTTACCCACCAACTCATAGCTCACTGACCTCTTTCTAGTCACCAGGTCGTTTATAAACTTGGCATACCTGGGCATCTGCTCGAATACCTCGACCAATGTAATGTTCACAAATAACTATTTCAACATTGACAAGAACTTCTGGAACTTCCTATCTTTCGCCTTCTTCTTCATCCTCTGAGGGAATGGTGGTGGTGGTTGAGGGATTGGTCTATAAATCTGAGCTGCTCCTTTTTCCTTCCCTTCATCAGCCTTAGACCCCTTTGCATCACCTGGATCCTTAATCAACTTAGCATCACCTATAATGTCTTGTTCAACAATCTCATCTTCCTCATTTAGCTCGATCTCCTTTTGTCTCTCCATCTCAACTACAACCTGTAGGGGAGGGTCAACGGTGGTCTTTCCACTCCTAGTCGTCACAGCCATATGGTGACTGTCATTTTTTGGATTTTGGATTGTGTTTCTAGGATGTGTTCCCTTGTGCCTTTGATTTAGGGATGCAGACATTTGACCAAGATGTTGCTCAATCTGCTTAATTGCTTAAACTTTTGTCCATGCTAGATATATCAACCCTAATATCCTTCAGTTGATCATTACTTGATTTAGCCTTGCTTAGTAGCTCAGCCATCATGATCTCTAATTTCGAGGGTCCAACATCACCTTCACGAGCCTTGGAAGGAACATACACACCAGCGCGATCGTTGCGGTAGACATCATTCTTTCTCCATTCTCCTTCTCGTTCACGACCTCTGCTCCTATACCTATAGCCATTCCTATTGTAATTGTCTCTATACTGGTTCTGACCTTGGTTTTTGGAACCTTATGCCAATTGTCCTATCCAGACCTTTGGGTGTTGGCCCAGAAACCCGCCACCTGGCTGTCCAAAAAGTTTTCCTCCTCGAAATCAGACTGTTCAAACCCTGAATCCTGACCTTGAGCTCCCACTGCATTAACCTTTTGATCTCCAGAGCCCATAATATGCTTCGTGAGCAGGTCTAGAGATGTCCTCATGTGAGCCAATTCCTGATCACGTTCCTCTTCTTTTCTGCGTTGGTCCGTAGTCATCCCTATGGAATATGTACCTGCAGCTATCTCAGCTACCCTAGTGTGCCAGGCCCTGTTCGTCTTGGTCACTCGATCAAGTATGACTGCTGCTTTCTCCCACGAGTGACTCATTAGTGCTCCTCCTGCCACCATATCTGCTATAGCCTTAGTGTTGTTATTCAAAGACCTGTAAAAAAAATTCAACAAACTGTCATCGGGAATTTTATGATTCGGGCACTTAGTCAGCTTCTTCTTAAATCTCACCCAAGTCTCATGTAGTGCCTCAGTCTTTAACTTCCAGAAGTTATAGATCTCATCCTTTAGCTGCAACATATTGGAAGGTGGGAAGAACCTTTCTAAGAAGGCTTCCTTTAGCTCACTCCAGTTGGTAATGGAGTCGTTGGGCATCTCCAATAACCATAACGTGGCCTCTCTAGACAGAGATAATGGGAAGAGTATCAATCGTATTGTATCTTGGCTTACACCTAGTAACCTATATGCCTTGCGTATACCAATGGTGTAGATTAGCATTGTCAGTTGTATGACACTAAATGTCATGACCCGAACGGAGGCCCGGATCGTAGACACGGGACAAGGGACCCCGAGAGACCCCAAGTCAACCCATGGCACAAGCATACATCTAATTCAATCATTAAATTAAAGAATCAACAATAAAAACTCAGCGGAAGTCTAACTTAGATATAACATTAGAATAAACATCCGAAGTTGATTACATACATAAGTCTGAAAAGCCTCTAATTTGGACGAGTTGATGGGACGAGACCCTAACTAACTCAACAATATTGAAACTGGAAATACATAAGGGAAACTGAAAGTCTAGCCCTCGAAGGATGAGGACTCACAAACCGAGCAGTTACTAACTCTAATAAGTTGTCTAAGAGCGAGACTGAACCTGAGAGCCGGGTCCTGTATCATGAAATGATACAATATAGAAATTATGCGGTCAGTACGTGGAATGTACCGAGTATGCAAGGTAAGTAAACTTCTTAAGTAAAGTAAATCATTTAAAACACTTCATATCATATCATAAGCTTTCAAATATGAGGGGAGGGTTGGCATGCACTCTTTCTGAAATCATAAACTTTTAATAAACATGACTATATGTGCTTCATAACATCATAGCTGACTCGAATGAATCAAAGCTGAAGTATGACATTTATGAGAAATGCTGAATAATGAGTCAAACCTTGCTTTTAGAACATGTATGTATAAAACAATAACCATGAGAAATGAGAATGCAAATCTGAATCATATAGACAATGGGAGACTCGTCACTTAACCGACATACCACAATAGAGCTTACGTGGTCCCGACTATCACACTTAAGTGGGCAGAGCCATCCAAAACCTTGTCAGGGCTAAGGATGCTACCATGATATCAATATCAAGATGAAGGACCATTCGGTCAAGGGGAAGCTCACAAGGGAGGTCCCAAGACATATAATAGTATAAACCTACATTGGCGCGCAGTTCTGAGGAATAGGGTGATTGACCCTTAGCCCGCTCGGTGCTAGACTCTTCTCCCAAAAATATGCATATGCTCTACATCGTATATAATGAAGCTCAACATCGTCTATTGATGAAGCTCAATATGGAATCATGCATAGACTCGACACTGTATGAAAATGAAGCTCAATAATAACATACATCTCAATCGAATTCATGTATATGAGAAACTTTATTTCAAAACATACCACAAGATAAACATACTTTGGAGCCCTTTCTCCAAAACCATGTGGTAAGCTATACGTAGGAAGATTTAACTCAAACATACCACAAGCTAAAATATGGAATTTGGGAGACTTCACTCCAAAACAATGCGGTAAACTTATTTCAAAAAAATCAACATTTGAAATCAACATGTGGGCATTGCCCAAAGCTTTATCATACTTAGAAATTCCAAATTATCATTGAAGACATAATTATAGACATGAGTAGTTTCAAATCATGCTTTACATCATAATATCTCATCATTATCACATTTACTTCGTAAATCTTACATTTTATGATCATATCATCAATGGGCTTCAACATTCATAAAAGCTAGAAACATAATTTTAATTGAAATCATTGTAAAATCAGCCCACGCTTCACAATTCGATAATAAAATCATAATCAATTCATAACCATGTAAAGAAATTGAACATTCATGCATTCGGGTAAAAACCCCACACTTGATCATAGGAGATTTTCATGATTCGATGGAAATTTGGCATAGGTGTGGAAGAAGACACCCACTCATAACCCTAAATACCTGGAAGGGATGATTCTACCACTTCCCTAATTTCCCAAGCTGAGATTCCAATGGAAACCTTGAAGACCTGCTCTAAATCACCTTTCAACCTCTCAAGTTTGCATGCATGGAATGAAATAACTTAGAGTAGGTTTTCCCCTCTTAAAACCCTTCAAAATGAGCCTTAAATGACATAGTATAGGTCTTAGGAACTTAGGAATTATGAAAAGACCCTTACTGAATTCGCAGGAAAATACTGTCAGGTGGTCCTAACGGACGACTTGACAAATCGTGGTCCAAGGCAATGACTCGTCTCCTAGCTCGTTCGGTACACTGCTTGTCAAATCTCCTGGGATCGTAATGGGTCACATAACGGTTCGTCATGGGTGACCACAACTCGTGGTCACCAATCATTAACTGCATTGCTACTCCAGAATTAATCATCTGGTTGGTAACGGGGAACCCAATGAATCGTGGTGGATGACCACGACTCGTGGTCACCACCCGTGAAGTACACTGGTTCCTTCCTTTTATCTTCCTCCTCCCTCACCCCATGACTAACCTAACAACTCGTGGTGTCTGACCACGAGTCGTTCCCATGCCCGTGGGGACCCTTTCCTCCTAACTTCCCAACTCCTTACTAGTCTCCCCCATGGGTCGTCCCATGACTCGTCCTTTGCCTGCAACATCGGTTTTATATTTTCCCCTTTTTAACTCTCGGGTCCAATCTTTGAGCTCCCGGGTATAACACTAACCACCCCTTTTATGTTAAGAAATTGGATCATGGTTCTAGTGATATCAAACTTTGCCCCAGCAAGCAAATGTAGAGGTACAATGGCTTCTGGTGACCCGGCCTCATCAATATCTGAGTCATCATCATCATAAAACTGAGGAGCATATCTTTGCCTTTGTTACCCCTTCTATGGCGGCCAACAATTACTACCTCATCGCGAGCATCCTCGGCTTCTTGAAGCACTGCCTGCTGAGCTAACTCAGCTTGACGAGCTTCTGCCACCAATCGTGCCTCTTTGTGCTCAGGGTTTTCCATTTTTCACAGTGTTTGCTCAATCTCAGGATCAAGTGGAATCAGAGGGTTTCCGCTTCGTAGAGTACTTGGCATTCACCAAATGACAACCTGTGGGTGTCAAAAACAAAAAAAATGTAAATGAGGAAATAATGACTAAAAGTTAAACACAACAATTTCTCTAATCCTAAGTCATATTCCCTGGAAATGGCACTACTTTTGATAACGCTCACATCACACCCCTGGAAAAGTATGATGCAGATGTTGTCAATAAAGAATCCAACAAAGGTTGGGGTCGATTTCACAGGGAATATGATTAGGATGTAGAATAAAGCTAGTATTTATGCTTTTGGTTTTATTATTTCCTAAAACGGGGTCTTAAAGAATGAACCGCATAACAATATTGAAGATTTAAGTTGTTATCAAGTTGATGCAACTAACTAGGGAGGTGTTCCCCATGAATTCACGACTACATCGGGTTTTACTCTTGTGATCTATCCCAATACTTAGCTTGTAGAACTAATAACTTAGGTTCATCCGAACGACTAGTTCGTCCCTATTGGATGACTATACTCAATTACCAGATTAGGTATCTTGAGTGATTTCACGTTAACTATTATCAATTTATTTCAAATTAACTATCCTACGACCGCAGCTCAAGTTATACAATGAACCATAAAGTTCAAGGCTTTGTTGTTCTTCTTTTTTCCTAATCTCTACTTCTCTAGGTTCAAGAAAATAGAGAATTTGGGCATGTCCTAATGTTGCGCATCATTAAGAAACATTAAAGATGAAGAGAAGATAATACAAGCATTCATATTGGTTTAGAATCACTTTGTTCAAACCCTAATTGGTTAATTCTCCATGATTCTCACAATCCTAGTTGTGGAGGTTTTAGCCTCTCATGATTGTAAGCAAAGAATTAGAATTCGTTGAAGAAATATAACTAAAGAACTTACAATGAAGATTGAAATAAAAATCCGCTTGATTATTGCACAACTCAACTTTGACCAATTCAAGAACAATGAAGTAAAACCCAAGAATATTAGAAAAATCAAGAAGAATCTCCCAAAAGTAAAATTCTCCCTCAAAGTATTCATCCTCCCCAAATCTGCTAACAAAAATAACCTAGAAAAGTATTTATATAAATAATTAAAAATCTTTCCTAAATTAATAGAGAAAACTAATTAACTGCCACCGCCTTCTCCTACGACTCGTAACTTGATCATACGAGTCATAGTTTCACTCGTACAATGCTTGGAAGCTCTGAATTTGACTAAGTGTTGGGAGTTGATACGACTCGTACAATGCTCCTACCTGTCGTACATTTCTGTTGTGGTCTAAACCCGAGATATCTGGAATCCTTTGAATATTTCCACGAGTGTCTTGGTAGGGCTCTTACCTTGATCCTGCCACTCGTGGTTGCCTTGCATACTGATAATCTTCAAACCACACCTCTTACTGAAGTGAGAAGCGGACGTTGTCAATAAGAAACCCAACTAGAGGTTGGGGTAGATCCCACAAGGAATAGGAAGAAGTGGATTATAGCCCGTAATTGAACTTGTGAGGTAGTTACTTCAAAATAGGGGGATTCTAAAAGAAATCAATAATAAAAACAAATATCAAAATTCTAATGTTGAGTCAATATTAAAGAATAACTAGGATTTGTGTTTCCCATGGGTTCATAACTGCTTTGGGTATACACTTGTGATTATCACCAATACTTACTCACAAAACTGATAACTTTGGTTCATTCAAACAACCGACCATTCCCTATTGAATGACTATACTCAATCACTCGACCCAGCCTCATGAGCGGTTTGAAACTATCCGTTATCACTAAGTTCCAGATATAACTATCATGCGACCACAACTCAAGTTAATACAATGATCATCAATATCAAGGCTCTGTTGTAATTCTCTTTTCCTAATCTCTACCTCTTCGACCAAGGCAAGTAAAGAATTCGGGCACTTCCTAACATTGCGCACCGTTAAGAAACATTAAAGATGAAGAGAATACAATATAAGTGTTTGTATTGGTTTTAAGATCACTTTGTGTAACCGTAGCTTGTTAATCCAACATGGTTCCCACAACTCTAGCTATGGAGGTTTTAGCCTCTTATAATTGTAAGGTTATTAATTGGATACATGATTAAGAACATAAATTAATACTTACAAGAATAAATGAGAAAAATACTTCCTTTAATTAGTCAGCAAAATCTTGAAGAATAAGTAGCAAGAACAAGATAAATTCAAGAGATGGTTGATCACAATTTGAATCAACCCAATTCCCCTACAAAATCTCTTCTCTCCTTGTCTTTTCGTGTCTTTCTTATGTGTCTACTACTGTCTCTCGAAAAATAAAACCTAAAAACATATTTATACAGACACAAGAATCCTTTTCCTAGACTAACTGGATGAATTTCCATATCTGGTGCCACAGTCGTCACGGGCCATGTCATGATCCGTAGCAGCTTCCTACGACCCGTAGCTTCTTGTTGTACCTTGCATTGTTGGCTAAATTTTACTAAGTGTTGGATCCTGGTACAATTCGTACCTCCATCATACCACCTGTACTGAGCTCCCGTTTAATTCTGAAAATTTGGAATTCTTCTGAAGTTCCTTACGACCGTCATGGTATGACTCGTACCTTCTTCCCACGGGTTGTACTTTCTTTTTTGTAGCAAGAGTCATCACCTTATGCAAATTTTCTGGATCTTGTCGCGATTTCATCACCACGACTCGTACCATATTGGTAAGAGTCGTACTGAGACTCGTACATTGAATCTTCTCAACTTAGCCTTTTGCAGCTCTTCACGACCATCAGTATGACTCGTAGGTCCTTCCTACGGCTCGTACTGTGGTCTGCAATCTGAGCATATTTTGCATCTTTCATTTTGAAATTTTCAGAGTCAACACTAATTTATCCTACAACCAAAGGAAAATTATCTTATATCCACATAAACACACCTAAGTCCATGCTATTTTTTTAGTTTTGAGCGTTGATAGTGCTGTAAATCCACAACACATCACATACCATGAGATATTCCTTTCAACAATCTTTCTGAATTTCACCACGGCTCCTTGGTACGGGTCGTAGGTAGCAGATCGTAGTTGTTACCCATACAAAGAGATAAATCCAAGTGCATCCTTCTGAAGTTTTTCATGACTCACAGTACGACTCGTACCAAGAGTCGTAACTGGCCAGTACCTTGTACATATCTTCTGAAATTTATCATGACTTATAGTACGGCTCGTACCACCAAGTTACGGCTCATACTGAAGTCTGTACTTGGCCCAATTTTTGCACTCTTTTCCCTCTTTCATAGCTTTCAACTCCAACACCTTATTTCCATGAAAACAAAGCAAAATTGCATCATACATGTATAAACATACCTAAGACCATGCATATTTTCTCAGTTTTAAGCATTGAAAGTACTGTAAACCCACAACACATCAGGTTTACATCCCAATTTAGCACCACAAAGTCTGCGGGGAGGATGAATTTATCCACTTTAACTGTCACGCCCCGCCTTGGGGGTATGACTGGCACCTAGTGCCCTACTAGGACCTAAACTACTAGACTTCTGAGCCTAAGCACATCTGGTGCCTAGCTGGCTTTAACTCTGATTTATGGAATCAACGGGCTATATAGCGGCTGTAAATACAGCCCCCGGCCGGCTAAGCCTATAGCCACCTGTACAACATCAGCTAACCAGAATCACATTCATATAGGGAAACCTATGCGGGCCGACAAGGCCACCATGCTGTCTAGTTATGTCTAAATTAATATAGCAAATGCTGAACAGCTACGTGACCGGCAAGGTCACCACTACTGACTGGATAAGGCCCCACACGGCCAACATAAACAACTAAACATACGCACGGTTCCACATGATCGGCACAACTAACCACAGGGAGATATATACACAATCTGCAAGCCTCTAAGAATACTGATAAGATGGTCGGGACAGGGCCTCGACCTACCCGTACTATACA
>JACEIK010002884.1:0-40208 GCA_018107945.1 Datura stramonium
GGTTAGTATAAATTCACATTTTAACTACAAATTACATGAGAATGCACCAATAACGATAGATAAACAAGACGAAATGAAGCATTTGAGTATCACTTGGGCAAATAATTCTGCCCAAGATCACATTCCAAAAACACACTACTACTTCCACATCATCCTAACCTCTCTATCTTCCCCTCTATGTTCTCTTTCTTGCCTTTTTATTAATAAACAAATATTTTCTAAGTATTTTTCACTTCTGCTTTATTATTAGTTGTAGTATTTTCCTTTGTTTTTCTCCTACTTTTGTAAATTATTTTAATTTATAATATTTCAGACCTACCATAAGGCAAGAAATGATTAAGGTGTGATATCGCTCGTGGATCTCCATAAGGCTTGAACATGGATAAATACCTACAGTGGCATGTAGTTTTGGGACCTGGGGTTTGTCTGAACCCCCGACCTACTCGATGCTAGACACTACTCCTAAAAACATGTAAATGGCTCATAGTCATCATCATGAAACATACATGATCTTGCATGGGCTAGTTTAAACTGATGAAATCATAATCATACTTGACATATGTGAACTGGCCATGAAAAATAATGTCACAATTGGCCATGATGAATAAACTCGATTCTTCATGAAATTCATATATACTTGAATGAGACCTCACAACTCAAAATCATAAAAATAACAAGTTTAAGATTCGTAAACATTCATTCCTACTTTGATGATTTATCATAACTTAAAATAAATGGCTCATAAACTTGAGATTTATAAGACCATGCATAATTTTATAAATTATCATCAACTTGATATCCTGAATTCATAAGAAAATTTGAGGGTCAAATCAACCCTAATAACCCTAATTCATCAATTGGAACATGAGAGAATTGAACCCATAGAAAGATTATAGAAGATTTCATTGTATTGGGTCTAACACTAGAATTTTTATAAAAATTAATTGAACATTAGATTCAAGAGAGAGAGATGAAATTGGGAATCAAGGTGGAAGGATTTCCCCTATTATGACCTACACACCTGGGCTTGAAGAATCTTTAACTTTATTGGAGACCAAAAGGGAATTGAGAGGAACATATAAAGAGCCCTAGCTTCTGTTGAGGGGATTTCATCTCTACTTAGAGGTGTTAGGAGTAGAATAATGGTTTAGGATGAATAAAACCTCTTAAAGAACCCTTTTAGGAGATTAAAATGACTTAGTTTAGGAGAGAGGCACTTAAGAATTATGAAAACACGCTTAATAACTCGGCTAAAAAGTGGGCTCTGCCAGACCTAATAGATCACCCAATCATCTTGTAGTCCACATAACGGGTCATTAAAACAACTCGTTGCCACTAGAGATATTTTCTAACTTTTTTATCTTTTCTTAACGTCTCCACTTAATAATTTGTTATGTCACTCAACGGGTTACATTAGAAGTGGTCAATACTTTCTAAAACTCATGTTTTCCACTAATTTATCCCACTTAATTGGCCACTAAATGATTTTTTAGGTGGATTAATGACTCACCTAATGAATCGTTCTATGGTCTGGTATAATTTTCACCTATTTCACAATAAATTTTTACTTCAAATTCCTATTGAGGCAAAGTTAGATGGATATGAAAGAAGAGTGAAAGGACTTAAGTTTGATGTATTTAATCACCCAAAAACACTTTGTAAAATGGGATCTATGGTCATTTAAAATTGACCCTTGCAAGCACTTATATGAAAACTCAATCAGTAAGAAGGGTCTCAACTAAACTTTGTACTAGAGATTTCTTATGACCTTAATTTGTATCTAATGCACTTGTCACACTTAGAAATTGATCTTAATACCTACTTTCATAGAATTCATTGGGCTTGTGTCTATCCACATACCTATAATGGTTTCAAACTTAGCACGAATGTTTGAGGCACTAAATATCTTGACTTACGAGTATTAGGTCTAGTCTTAAGGACTTTTAGGATGTTTGTCATGACCCAAGCATAGGCACGGACTGAGACACAAGACCTAAACAATGAATGACTACATATTAACCCATGACACATGCATAGCAAATTCAATAGCATAACTAAAGCAGAAATTAAAGGCAACATGAATAAGTGGAAGTCTAAAATATGACAAAGGCCGTAAATGGAGTCAATCACCTACAAGATCAATCATCTACGTAATGTCTGAGAAGTCTCTAAACATCTGATGAGTTGATGGGACAACACCCCAACTAGCTCTCTAGAGCCTGAAAACTGAAATAACACACAAAACATAACTACTTTTTATCCTCAAAAAAATGACGACTTACATAGAGCAGGGGCTAGACTGGACTGTGATGGGAGCAAGCTATCCGCGAGACTTAGCTGGATCACCCAAACCTATATCATGAGATGATATAGCATATAATATGATGTCAGTATTTGAAATATACTAAGTATGTAAGGTAAGTAAAACATGCTTAACAAAACATTAGTTGAAATCATGCATATAAATCAAAAGATAATGATAGTAAGGACTGTATATAAGATATACATAGTCATAAGCTTGTTATTATAGCTGAACATAGTGACCCAAGATTTAGAAATAGAAATCATATGGCTTGTCAAAGCTGAAATAATAGGCAAAAGCTTATAAATTGATCATTGGGTCAAATCTACTGTAAAACATAATATCATAAGTCATGAACACGAGTAATTGAAATGATGAGGAATAATGGGAGACTCTTCATAACTTACACCATCACAATAGAGTTTACATGATGCTCCAACACTCATACTCAAGTGGGCAAAACCGTCCAAATCCTTGCCAGGGCAAAAGACGCTAAACGATGATATCAATATCAAGCTAAGCCCCTTGAGGCAGGGGAAACTATTGAGAGGTCCCAAACATATATACATATACCTATGTTGGCGCATAGTAATGAGATCAGGGAACCTCAAAACCCCAGGCCTACTCGATGATAAATACTATTCTCAAAACATGCATAATGCTCACATTGTTTTTCAACAAAGCTAAAATCATAATTTCAAAAACATAGCTTGAATCTGGACATTTGGAGTCTTGAATCCATATCATATCATAAACCTCTTTGGGAGTCTTGACTCCAAATCATATCGTAAATTGATTTTATTAGCCTTGGATAAATTAACTTGTATGGGGTTGCCCAAATAATAAAATTATGGATACTTGAAATAGACTTCATAAATAAAAATCATGGAATCATAAGTTGAGAGCTCATAAACATTCATGTATACTCGATATCTCATCATGCTGGAAATCATGGATAATAAGCTTGAATTTCATAAAAACTACATAATAGGGCATTATTTCTAATAACTTCAAAATTATGAATTTTTAATCAAATTAAGGATAAAATCTTCCCATTAGAATTAAAACATACTTTATAATATAAGGTGATTAGACCCATGAACACATCATAGGTAGTTTCATAGAATTGGTTAAAAACCTAGGAATCAATACACTTGATTAAGAACTTGAATTCATGAGTTTGAGAAGAAGCTTGGGCATGAGGGTGGAATGGATACCTTATTCATAGTCCTACATGCCCAGGTAAATAGATTTCTGAAGAAGTCTTGAAAGACCAAGAGAATTAGGGAAGAAATTGGGGAGAATTCTTGTTTGAATTTGGAAGGAAATCTCAATTCAATAAATGCATGGGAGCCTAATGACTTAGGATAGGTGAAACCCTCTTAAAACAGTCATTCCAAGGCTTGAAATAACATCATTGGAAAGTTAGGATCTTAGGAATTATAAAAATGCCCTTAATGATTCGATAGGGAAAAACATGCTGCCGGTCACCACGAGTCGTACCACGACTCATTGTCTCCTTTGATTGTAATCCAGTCTAGATTTTCAGCCTTTTGATTTTCACCACGGATGTCTACCACAACTAATTGTCATAACTTGATTCATGACATCATTCCTCCCCTCAATAGTTTCAAACTACGACTGCATCCTACAATGAGTTGTACCTTGATCCATTACAACCTCCTAAGACTCATACCATGAACCATCGTCACAGGGCCAAAAGACTCTGTTGTTAACCACGACTCCTGACCACACTCGTCACACCAAAAATGAGTCGTACCTTGACTCGTTGGTCCATGATCTTACAAGTAGTAGTTCATCATGACTCGACCTATGACTCGTACAATGGTACAACAACTAGTACCATGAGTCATCCTTAGAGAAAAATGAAGATTTTTCTACTTACTCTGTTTACATGTCTTGGGTTTGATAGTAGGGACTTTTAAGGACTTACATTATCTCCCACATAGGAACATTCATCCTCAAATATAGAATAAGCATACTAAAAGTCTTGGGAATTGTAATACCCGAGAAATGCCTAGGACCAGACAAGGGATTTTAAATTAAAAGTAGAAAGAAATCTAAAAAATTTACTCAGAATGACTCGTTGAATGGGTCGTTGGTGGGACTAACGACCTATTGAAACTGCCCTTGGTGAGAAGCTGCAGAATCGAACTAGGGAGTAACGCTTCTCAAAATGACCCATTGGTTGTTCTAATGAGTCATTGGATAGGAGTCGTTGTGAGGTTGGTCTTGATCATGGAAGAAGTAACGCGTCATGGGACGAATCGTTGTTGGGAGCAACGAGTCGTTGTAAGTGTTCGTTGGGAGGAATCCCAGGATAGGGTAGTGGTGATGACGACTGGCAACGATGAGTCATTGGAGCTTGTAATGACTCGTCCTGTCCAGTCGTGGTAGGAGACCTAAGACTAGAATCAGGGATGAGATGACGAGAGGAACAACAACTCGTGGTAGCTTGTAAGTATCTGTTGGATCAGTCGTGGTCACTAGTAGTGCAGACTTTCCAAGTTTTTCAATAAGGGTATTTTCGTAATTATTAAGTCCTAGGATTCTAAACTACGTTATTTTAAGATCTAAATAGAGTGTTTTAAGGGGGGTAAGTTCATTCTAAGAGTCCCCACTCCATGCATGCAACCTAGAGCCTTCCTTGAAGATCAACTTTGAGAGATTTCATCAAATTCTCTTCAATTTCATTTGGGATTTCTCGTAGGAGTGTGAGTTTGATTTACCCAGGTATTTGAGGCTATGAATGAGAATCTCTTTCCCTCTCATTTCCTAAATTCTTCTCAATTCCATGGATCTTAATTCTTGATTCAAGTTTCATGATCTATGGGGTTTATCCCAATTCTTGTGAATTTCTCTATGATCTATTTATGGGTTGATTCCATTCATGTATCAAATCATGTTTTATCATTTATGGGTAGATTTTATAACTATCTCAATTATAAATTTATAGATTAGAATTTCCATTTAATTATGCTCAATTATGTATATATCATGAAAGGTCAAGTTATGATATCCTATGATCTTGATTGTCTTTATTCCATTATGATTTATGAATTATAATATGAATTCTCTCAAATGCTCATCATGAATTTAAGAATAGCAAGTATATCAATGTTTTACAAGCATGCATGGATTTCATGATTTTATGGGTTTGTGATTCTTGGCCAACTTATGGGCCCTTATTCATGGCTAATCATGTATTTAAAGTATGATCAAGTATGTTATATTATAACTGGCCATGTACTTTATGAATGATTTATTATTTATGATATGAGCCATGTTCATGTTTGTGGGAGCAGTGTCTAACACTGAGTAGCCTGCTTTCAAAGGACAATGCCGGTGTCTCGGAACTATGTGCCACCGTAGGTTTATATATATCAAATGTTAATGTTATTAGTTACCTGTGATATCACATAATGCAGGTCCCTTGCCTGGAAATATTGGGACGGCTCTGCCCACTTGAGCGAGAAAGTTGGGGCATCATGTAAGCTCTATCATGATGGCGTCGTATATGACGAGTCCTCCCATTATTTCTCATGATTTATGCATGGTTATGTTCATGTTACTTCTGCTTAAGTCATTTTTAATGAATTTTTTCTCCTATGATTATGATTATGATAGATTTATGATTTTTTTGAAAACGTTGAGCCCTATACTTGCATTATGATATTTACTTAATAATCATGTTTTCCTACTCTCATGAAGTCATATGTATTTTAACTGTCCGTTTTTACTTACCTTCAATACTCAGTACATTCCAAGTACTGAACGCATACTCTTTGCTGTATCGATTCATGATACAGGTCCGAGGGATCAGTCTCAACCGCATCATAAGCTCCTGCTTCCCTCTCTGACCTGTCCAACCAATATTTGTAAGTCCTCATTCTTCCAGGACATTCAGTCATTTATAGTTTGTTATGCTCCTTTCAATTTCAGACTTTGTCGAGCTAGTTGGGGGTGCTGTCCCATCAGCTCATCTGTTATGTTAGAGGCTTTCAGATAATATGTAGAAATCAGCTTGACGTTAATGATTTAGTTCTACCTTAATATAGATATATGTATGCAGACTTCGACTATGATTGATGTTAAACTTCCATTGTATGACGTTGAGTTTAGATGTTATGTTCATGCCATGGGTCGTCTTAGAGCCTCTCAAGGTTTCTTGTCTCGTGTCTCGATCCAGGATTACGTTCGGGTCGTGACAACAATGAATTGCAATCCCAAAAATGAATAACTGATGTTGAAAACTGATAGAGTGACTGACTCCGGATTGATACAGATGACTGAACTGAATTCATGAAACATACATACTTGATATGACATGAAAGAAACTTAGAGATATGAACTTGACATGAAATTGAATAGACTATTAAGGAGGAAACTGATACCTCATGTAGGAATTGAGACGGAAGGGAAAAGATGCAGGCATCTATCCATCATATTTGCTTTGACTTCCTATATAGCTCCCTCAACAAGCTAATTTCCCCACAACACCTTCACTGAAGCTACTTCCTTGTTTCTCTACTTCCGAACCTAACAATCAAGAATCTCAATCGAACCACCTCATAGGTAAGGCTATCCTTCACACCTATGTTCTCCACCAGCAGAACTAAGGCTGGGTCACCAATGCGTTTCTTCAACAGATATACATTAAAAAGTGGATGCAATGAAGCTAACATTACTGGTAGATCCAACTCATATGTCACCTTTCCAACTCGCCTCAGAATCCTATATGGACCAACATATCGGGGACTAAAATTCCCTTTCTTTATGAACATCATCACTCCCTTTATGGGAGACACCTTCAGAAATACCCAATCATCAACCTCAAACTCAAGCCTCTCCGCATAGCATCCGCATATGATTTTTTACATCTCTGAGTTGTTTTCTTCCTTTCTCTAATAAGCTGAACCTTCTCCATCACCTCAATGATAAGAATTTGGCCCTATCCATGAAGCCTCACCTACCTCAAACCATCCAATAGGTGGTCTACACCTCCACCCGTAAAGAGTCTCAAATGGAGCCATCTGAATGCTGGAGTGATAACTATTATTGTAAGAAAACCCGATGAGAGGAAAGTGATCATACCAACAACTCTTGAAATCAATCACACGCACTCTCAATATATCCTTAAGAGTCTAAATTATTTGCTCAGCCTGACAATCAATTTTCACCAGTGTGAAAAGTTATGCTAACTTTACTTGAGTAATAAGACCCCTCTGAAATGATCTCTAAAACTGAGAGGTGAACTGGGTACCCCTATTTGAGATGATAGAATAAGGAACTCCATGCAATTGAACTAACTCCCGAATGTATAATCTAGCATAATCCTTAGTTGAATCAGTAGTTTTGACTAGTAAGAAATGAGTTGATTTGGTCAACCTATCCATAATCACCCATATAGAGTCATATTGTCCGTGTGTATGAGGAAAACCTGTAATAAAATCCATATTTGTCTCTTCCCACATCCAAGTGGGGACACTAATATCCTGAAGCATACCTCTAGGTCTCTGATGCTCAACCTTCACTTGCTGGCAATTCGGACACTTAGCCACGAACTCCGTTATGTTCTTTTTCATGCCACTCCACCAATAGACTTCTCGTAGATCATGGTACATCATGGTGGCACCTAGATGGATAGAGTATCGAGAGCCAGGAGCCTCGCTCAACATCTACTCTCTCAAGTCATCAACAGTTGCCATACACAGTCGGCCCTGATATCGAGTACATGATCTCCCCTTTAAGAGAAAACCTCCACCTTCTGATTTCAGAATGATTCCTTTAGTTTCACAAAAATAGGATTCTTATCTTGCCTAGCTTTGACTTTTTTTACCAAGACAATTTTGACCGATTCTAAACAATTACACCACCATTCGCCAAATCTATAAGGAAAAACCCCAAACAGAAAAGCCTATTGACATCCTTTACCAGCTCTTTCCTCCCATCATCCACATGAGACACACTCTCCATGGACAGCCTACTAAGAGCGTCCACCACTACATTAGTCTTGATTGAATTATAAAGGATGCTCCTGTCATAATCCTTAAAAAATTCTATCCATATCCATTGCCATAAATTTAGGTCATTCAGAGTGAGTACATACTAAAGGCTCGTGTGGTCCACGAACACATCCATACAACCAGTGTCTCCAAATCTTCAAAGTAAGCACCACGACTGCCAATACTAGGTAATGCATCGCAAAATTCTTCTCATGAATCTTAAGCTGTCTGGAGACATATGCAAAGACCTTACACATGTTGCATCAATACACAACTGAGACCAACCCTAGAGGTATCACAATACAAATAAAACCATTTGTGTCCTCTAATAGGGTCAAAACTAGGACTAAAGTAAGTCAAGTCTTTAACTCTTGAAACCTCTTCTCACAAGCATCCAACCTAGCCAACTAAACCCAAGAAGTTCCTAAGATCATTAAGACTAACTAATATAGGACAATTCTTCACCGCCTCTATATTTTGGGAGTCCACATGCACACCCTTGCTAGACGCTACATGGCTTGAAAATGCCGCTAAGTTCAGCCAAAACTCACACTTGCAAAATTTAGTAAATAGTTGGTGATCATTGAGAGTCTGCACCACAATCCTCAAATGATCGACATGCTCCTCCTCACTCCGAGAATATATGAGAATATCAACTATGAAGACAATCACGAACATATCTAGATACTTCTTGAACACCCTATTTTTCAAATCCATAAAAGTTGAAGGAGCATTCATTAGTACAAAAGATATAATTACAAACTCATAGTGAACGTACCAAGTCTTGAAGGCTATCTTAAAAATATCACTCTCCCTAACGCTGAGCTGATGATATCCAGATCTGAGGTCTATCTCTGAGAAGCACTTAACACCCTGAAGCTAGTCAAACAGGTCATCAATCCTGGGGAGAATATACTTATTCTTGATTGTTACCTTGTTTTTCCACATGCATTGTTTTTCAACAAAGCTGAAATCATAATAACAATATATTGAATCTGGATATTTGGAATCTTGACTCCAAATCATATCATAAACTACATTGGGAGTCTTGACTCCAAATCATATCATGAACTGATCTTATTATCCTTGGCTAAATCATAATAAACATACTTAACTTCTATGGGCTTGCCCAAATCATAAAATCATGCATACTTGAAATAGAATTCATAAGTTAAAATCATGGAATAATAAATTGACAGCTCATAAACATTCATGTATACTAGATATCTTATCACGCTTGAAACCATGGATCATAAGCTTGAATTTCATAAAAATTGCATAGTACGACATAATTACTAATAACTTGGAAATAATGAATTTATAATCAAATTGAGGATAAAATCTTTCCATTAGAATTAAAACATACTTTAGAACATGAAGGGATTAGACCCATAAACATAGCATACGTAGTTTCATAAAATTAGGGTAAAAACCTAGGAATCAAGACACTTGATAAGAACTTGAATTCTTGAATTTGATAAGAAGCTAGGGCATGAGGGTAAAATAAATAGCTCATTCATATCCCTGCATACCTGAGTAAATAGTTTTGCATACTAGTGTTGAAACCCTAAGAGAATTGGGGAAGAAATTGGGGGGAATTCTAGTTTGATCTTGGAAGGGAATCTCAATTTAATACATGCATGGGAGCCTTTTGACTT
This sequence comes from Datura stramonium, assembly GCA_018107945.1. Lineage (NCBI taxonomy): Eukaryota > Viridiplantae > Streptophyta > Magnoliopsida > Solanales > Solanaceae > Datura > Datura stramonium. Next base: position 9,987 of record JACEIK010002884.1, read on the forward strand.
AGTAAAGGTTAAACTCTCTTAAAACACTTATTTCAGGGCTTAAAGAGACGTCATTAGAAAGATAGAGGCTTACGAAATATGAAAATTCCCTAAATGATTCGACAGAGAAAAACACACTGCCAGTCACAACGAGTCATACCACGACTACGACTCGTGGTTTCCTTCTATTGTCAGTCGTTCCATATTTCTAACTTTTTGATTCTCACCACAGATGCCTACCATGACTCATTGTTTCCTACAACAAGTCATAACTTCACTCATGACATCATTCCTCCCCTCAGTTGTTCCAAACCATGATAGTATTCCATGACTCACTGTTTCGTACAACCAGTCATAACTTGAACCGTCACAGCCTCCTATGACTCATATCATGAGTCTTCATCACTGGTCCAGAAGACTCTGTTGTTAACCACGACTCCTGACCTTGACTTGTCATTCCAAACAATGAGTCATACCTTTAATCATTGGTCCAAGATATGACAACCAGTAACTCATCACGACCTTACCTACGACCCATACCATAGTACAACAACTCATACGACGAGTTGTCCTGAGAGAAAAATGTAGATTTTTCTACTGAATCTGCTTACATGTCTAGGTCTTGATCGTAGAGACTTTTTAGGTGTTATAGTTTTATAGTTATCCCTCCGCTATAGTGGTCCCCTGTAACTAGTAGCTCCCATTTCCTGCACACAAACCACTCCCCAACGTTAAAATTTCACTAACACTCACACAATACATTACATCTAATGACCTAGGTAAGGAGAGGTGTTTCTGTTTTATTTCCCCCTATAATAACAAGTGGGTCACTACAAGGGTACCACTTGTTTCTTAAAAATAGACCTTAGATCAGGATATCATCAGTTTAAAATCAGGGAAAGTGATAATCTTAAAATATTGTGCAAGACCCATTATGTTAATTTCAAGTCCCTTGTTATGTCCTTTTGTTTTACTAATTCTCCTGCAGCATTCATGGACCTCATGAATACAGTGTTCAAATAATATCTGGATATGTTCATTATTGTTGTCATTACGACATCCTAGTTTACTCCAAAAGTAAGGAGGAACATGTTATTCACCTCATAATAGCCCTTTAGACACTTAGGACTATGAGCTATTCACCGGGTTTTCTTAGTGCGAATTCAGGTTGAAGACAATGGAGTTCCTAGGCCATAGAGTCTAGCAAGGGTATCCAGGTTGACTTCCAGAAGATTGAGGCAGTAAAGAGTTCGTCTATACCCACAACCCTGATGGACATAAGAAGTTTCTTAGATTTAGCTGTCTATTATAAAAGGTTTGTAGAGGGATTTTTTACTACTGCTCTTCCGCTAACTAAATTAACTTAAAAGAAGGTTAAATTTAATTGGTCAGAGTCTTATGAGAAAATCTTTTAGGAATTGAAAACTCGTCTAACTACTGCTCTAGTATTAACCCTACTAAAGGGTCCAGATGGTTTTATGGTGTATTATAATGCGTTCGGCATTTTTTGCATATTGTTGCAAAATGGTAAGGTTATAACTTATGCTTCTAGAAAACTTAAGGTGTATAAGATGGATCATCCGACCCATGATCTTGAGTTGGCAGCAGTAGTGTTCACATTAAAGATTTGGCGCCATTATCTCTATGGTGCACATGTTGATGTGTTCACAGAACACAAGAGTCTTCAGTATGTTTTATATTAAAGGGAGTTGAATCTCATACAGAGGAGGTTTCTTGAGTTTCTCAAGGATTATGACATGAGTATTCTCTACCATCCGGGCAAAGCAAATGTAGTCGCTAACGCTTTTAGTAGGATGTCTAGGAGAAGTACAACTCATATGGAGGAAGAGAAGAGAAAACTAGCTAACGATGTGCATAGACTCTCATGCCTAGGAATCCGTCTTCTAGACTCATAAGAGGGTAGTGTGCTTGTTCAAAATAGAGCCGAGGCATCTCTAGTGGTAGAAGTTAAGGAAAAGCATAGCAGAGATCGCCTCTTGCTTCAGTTAAAGAAAGATTTCAACAAGTAGACAGTGTTGGTTTATGCACAAGGAGGAGATGGTTTCATGAGGTATCAAGGTAGGTTATGTGTTCTGAACATAGTCGGTCTCAGAGATAGGATCATGGAAGAAACACACAGCTCTAGGTATTCAATTTACCTAGGTTGCACGAAAATGTATCATGACTTGAGTGAAGTCTATTAGTGGAAGGGTATGAAGAGAGATATTGTATACTTCGTGTATAAATGTTAGAAGTGTCAATAGGTTTTGGTAGAGCACCAGAAGACATGTGGTGTGGCACAAAATATAGCACTCCCTGAGTGGAACCGGGAGATAATCAAAATGGACTTTATCATCGGTCTACCGCGATGATGCAGGTAACATAACTCATTTGGGTGATTGTAGATCTAATTACCAATTTAGCACATTTTTTACCATTAAAGACTATAAACTCAGTCATGGACTATGAAAGATTGTACGTCCGTGAGATAGTAAGACTTCATGGAGTCCCATTATCCATCATATACAACCTAGTTTTGGAAGTCATTCTAGAGAGGTTTGGGTTCAAAAGTGAACTTCAATATAGCTTTTCATCCGTAGACAAAAGGTCTGGCAGAGCATATTCAGACCTTGGAGGATATGCTAAGGGCTTGTGTTAATTATTTCAAGGGGAAATGGGCTGGCCACTTGCCTCTTATAGACTTTCAATATAACAACATTTATCACTCCAGTATTCAGATGGCTCCTTATGAGGCTCTCTATAGGTGGAGGTGTAGGTCTTCGATTGGTTTGTTCGAAGGCGATAAAGTAGAATTGACATGCCAATAGTACGACGAGCCATGGAGAAGGTCAAGATCATTCAGTAAAGGCTGAAGACTGCACTGAGTCGCCAAAAGTCTTATACTGATGTTAGGAGTAGAGACTTAAGACTTTATAATAGATGATTGGGTTTATCTGAAGGTTTCACCCATGAAGGGAGCTATGAAATTTTAGAATAAAGAGAAGCTCAGTTCCAGCATTATTAGTCTATATTGGATTTCAAAGAGAGACGGCAAGGTAGCCTATGAGTTGAAGCTTCCATCAAAACTAGCATTAGTCCATCCAATCTTCCACATTTCTATACTTAAGAAGTGTGTGGGTGACACCTCAATTGTTGTGCCTACAGAGAGTGTGGGAGTGAAGGACAACCTATCATATGAAGAAGTTCCAATTGAGATTCTCGACCGTCAGGTTCTTAAGTAGAGGAACAAAGAAGTCACTTCTGCAAAAGTCTTATGGAGGATTCAACTAGTTGAGGTAGCTACTTGGGAAACCTAAGTAGATATGATGGCGAAGTACCCTTATATATTCCCTCCAAATTACGAAACATCTTGAGGTAACTATTTTTTCTTGTAGTACTCTTATCAGTTCCATGTCCCATTAGTTGACATTGAAATTCTTAGTATGTTTCCACATTCAATGATTCAGTTGAGTTCAGTTTAGTTACCCTTAGTTAGATCAACTATTAATCAAATTTCAGTCTTCATTTGAGGACGAATGTTCCCAAGGGGAGGTAATATAACACCTACAAAAGTCTATAAGATGATACACTAGACATGAAGCAGAAAACCAGTAGGAAGTGAGTTATTTCACACAGGATGACCCACGCCACGCGTCGCAGTGAGGGACCACACGTCGTAGGAGAACTCATGGTAAGTATTCAAAGATGTTCAATATTTCCAAACACCATGAGTCAAAGGATTTATCTTCGTACCATAGGAAAGACTATCCTATATGATCGTGGTAAGAGGTTGAGAAAGTGTTCAAAATTATTCTAATGATCACGAGCAGGAACCACGAGTCATGGTATCAAAGGACGGATCGTCCTATCTAGTGATGGGATAAGGTTCAAAAAGTGATCAAGTTGCTTTAGTAACCATGAGTTCATACCAGGAGTCATGATATGACATGATGAGTCGTGGCATGACCCGTAGGGACTAGATGATAGATTTTTCAGTATATTTTTATAGTGGTTGTTTTGTAATACCCCGAAAGTGCTTAGGAGTAGATTCAAGAAACTAAAAGGAAAAAATGTTGTAAGTTAGGAAAAAAAGTTGCAGGACGACAGGTACCACGACCCATAGTAAGTAACCATGGGTCGTCGTTGGTTGTCTTCGGTTCACGTAGTTATGTCCATAGGGAAACAACAGTTGATTCAATGAACCATTGTAAGTAACCATGAGTCGTCGTTTGTTGTCATGGTAGGAAGTGGAGTTGGCAGTAGGAAGGTATGACTGGTCATGCAATGACCCGTTATGGCTTGAAACGACCCGTTGAGGCGTATGACGAGCCGCGCTAAGGCTCGTTGGATAGAATATCAGAAGGTTCGGGGGGAGCATCAATGACTTGTTAAAGGACCCGTTGGAGGCTAGAATGACTCATCCTATTCGTCTGTGGTTTGATTCCGAGATATGACTGGGACAGTGCATAACACGGGTAGATACCATAGGTCGTGTTATCCTCCAAAGACCCGTTTGTTCACCTATTGTTTGGCCTAGTGATTAGTTTTCAGCGAATTTAGTAAGGGAATTTCCATTATTTCCTAGTCCTAAGGCCCTATACTACGTCGTTTAAGGCTCGTATTGAGGGGTTTTGAGAGGGGAAAAGCTTACTCTAGTTTATTCTTTCCATGCATGCAAGTTTGAACGATTGAAGAGGCGGTTCAAGGCCAAATTTCAAGTTTTCTATTGGAACCTTAGCTTGGGAAATTAGAGGGTGTTAGAATTCACCATTTCCAAGTATATAGGCTTTAATAGGTGTCTTCTACCACACCCATGCCCAAATCCCTATCAAATTGTGTTAAAACCATAAATGGTCAAGTATGGGGTTTTGATTAATCGCATGATTCTTATATTTCAATTCATGGGTATGATTAAATTGAGTTGATATTGATGATTTATAAAGCTTGGGCGGATTCTAACTTGGTTTCCCTTATAAAAATCATTTTCCTAAAATTTTGAATCTAAAACACCCATGGGTGAATAGTTCATAGAAGAGGTGATTGCGATACGTGTGTGATGATGATGAAGTGATTACCGGAAGCATGTTTCTAACCCTACTCAATATTGTGTTGATGTTTTCAAAGTTAATTGAATAAACCCAAGCATGATAACATTTTGGGTGATATCCAGTTGATGTTTTAAAGTAATTATTTTCCCCGACATAAGCTTACCACATGGTTTGAGTGAACTTTTCCTCAACTCTTATTATGAATTCTAGCTTGTGGTATGTTTCGAATAAAAGCCCCATATATGCATGAAATCGTAATTGGGTTGGTGTATCACTATAAGGTTTGTCGATAGACAATGTTAAGCTTTATTTACACATGATGTTGAGTCTATGCATGATGTTACTATGAGCATTGTCAATAGAAAATGTTGATCTTCGTTTCATACGATGTTGAGTTATGCATGATTCATATTTAGCTTCATCTTTATACGATGTTGAGCTTCGTCAATGGACGATGTTGAGCTTCGTTATGTATGATGTAGAGCATTGCATGTTTTGGGAGAAGAGTCTAGCAGCGAGAAGGTTAAGGTGCAATCACCCTATACCCCAGAACTACGCGCCAACGTAGGTTGATTGTATTATATGTGGGACCTCCCTTTTGAGCTATCCCCCAGCCCTAACGGCCCATGAGTTTGATATCGATATCATGGTAGCATCCATCTCCCTGGAAACTTTATGGATGACTCTTTCCATTTGAGAGTGATAGTTGGGACCACATAACCTCTATCGTGGTATGTCGGTTAAATGACGAGCCTCCCATTGTCTATATCTTCCAGAATTGCATTTTTCATTACTCATGGTGGTTACCTTATGCATGCATGATCTAAATAAAGTTTGACTCATTGTTCATCTTTTGATATGACTGTTATGTTTCAGCTTGAGTCATTCGAGTCAGTAAGGATGTTCTAAAGCCATGCATGATCATGTATAATATGAGTATGAGTTCATAACGAATGCATGTGGTTTACTTCTTATCTTTAAAAGCTTGTGACATAAGTATGACTTGCTTTATGAGATTTATATTATTTTCACGGTTTTACTTACCTTGCATACTCGGTAAATTCCACATACTGACTGCACACTTTCTATTCTGTATCATTTTATGATACAAGGCCTGGATCTCAGGCTCATCCTCATCCCTTGTCCATCTCGGCTTGCGCTATCAGCTCATTGGTGAGTCCTTATGTTCCGAGGGCTGTTGACAAAGTTTTATGTCATTTTGAGTTTCAGTATTGTTCGGGTTAGTTGGGGATGTTGTCCCATCAACCCATCGGATGTTGTAGAGGCTTTCAGACTAGTATGTATTACTCAGTTCTTGTATACATTATGTATTCCGTGAGGTTATGCTATGGTTACATTTCTGCTATATTTTATGATTATCTTTCCGCTTATCTGAATAAGATTAGTTGTGTGCATGAGCCATGGGTCGACTTGGGGTCCCTCGGGGTCCCTTGTCCTGTGTCTACGATTTGGGTCTATGTTTGGGTCGTGACAAACTTGTTATCAGACCCATAGGTTTGAAGTTTCCTAGGGAGTCTGAAAGCCGCATTAAGTAGAGTCTTTTTCGTGGGTGTGAAGCGCACCACACTTATGATGAAGAGTCTATAGAACATTTTAGGAAATGTTCCCTTCATTGATGATATATGTCGGGCGAGCCTTTCTATCCTTCTAGTTCGTGCTATACGCGATTGCAGAATTATGGCTCCTCGAAGAATGAATGGAAGGAAGAATGGAGGTGGTGAGGGCCACGAGGATGGTAATAGTCGTGAGCATCAGCTAGCTCCACTAGTTCAGGAGCCTCAGGAAACAGAGTCAACCGCTCATGTTGAGTTTTGAGCGGCCATTCAGATGCTTGCACAGGCCTTGAATGCTCAGGTCAATCAGCAGGCCATAGCGCATGTTCCACAAAATGGTAGTGCAGCGGCAGCTTGAGTCAAGGACTTCTTGAGGATGAACTCATCGGAGTTTCTTAGGTCAAAGGTAGATTAGGACCCACATGAGTTCGTGGATGAGGTTATCAAGATCACCCAGGTCATGTGGGTGAGTAGCGTTGAGTGCACAAAGTTGGCCTCCTACCAGTTGAAAGGGGTTGCGCATATCTGGTTCCGTCAACGGAAGGATAGTAGAGTCGTTGGAGCAGGTCCAGTCCCTTGGGAAGAGTTCCATGTTGCGTATGTGGATCGATTCTTCCCTCAGGAGATGAGGGAGCTGAAGGAAGCTGAGTTCGTAAATTTGAAGCAAAGGAGGATGACAGTACTAGAGTATTCCCTTGAGTTCACCCGCCTATCAAAGTATGCTCCTGAGTTAGTGGATGACCAGAGGGCATGAGTGAGCAGGTTTGTGCATGGGATAGCAATTTACTTGGATAAGGAATGCAGGATTTCTATGCTCCATCAGGACATGGACTTTCTTTGGATGGTGTTGTACGCCTAGTAGATGGAGGTGGAATATTCGAGAGAGAGAGAGAGAGGCAAAGAGGGCCAGGACTGATGATCACAAATTTCATCAGCCAAGGTCAAGAGGTGGGCACCGACAGTAGACCCACCAGATATCATCCTCCCCAGCTTTATCAGCTTTGAGTGTGCCATCTCGGCCTAGGCACGATCAGAAAGGCCGAGCATCAGGCTCTAGGGGTCAGAGCCTCAGGCCCACAAATTTAGGTGTTCCATCTTGTCGCAGATGTGGCCGAGGGCATGCAAGCCAGTGCTTGGCAGGTTTGGGTGCGTGTTTTGCGGGCAATCCAAAAATATTCTTAGAGATTTTCCAACAGCAAGGAAGGATCAGGTTGGGGGCCGTGGCCCAACTTCATGCTCAGTAGCCCCACCCCCTCGCTCAACACATCAGGGGGCATCTACCAGTGCAGCTGGCATTCAGCGCCAGAACTAATTCTATGCACTAGAATTTCGTCAAGAGCAGGAGGTCTCCCCAGACGTGGTTATTGATATGTTACGAGTCTTCCACGTTGATGTTTATGCTCTATTAGATCTAGGGGCCACCTTGTCCTTTGTGACACCTTATGTAGCCAATAGCTTCGGAGTCAGTCCCGATGTTTTGTCAGAATCATTTTCAGTTTCTACTCCTATAGGTGACTCAATTACAGCTAGACGGGTGTATAGAGATTGCCCAATCTTAGTCCTCTATAAGGTCACCTCGATAGATCTGATAGAGTTAGCCATGACCGATTTTGATGTTATTCTCGACATGGATAGGTTGTATGCTTTTTATACTTCCATTAATTATAGGACCCGGTCAGTAGAGTTCAAATTTCCGAGTAAGCCAGTCTTAGAATGGAAGGGTAGTTCAGTTGTGCCTGTAGGTCCCTTCATTTCCTACCTCAATGTTAGGAAGATGATTTCTAAGGGTTGCATGTAGGTTAGGGTCAAGGATGTTGAGTTTTAGACCCCAACTATCCAGTTAGTTCCAATTGTACGTGAGTATCCATAGGTTTTTCCTGATGATTTTCTAGGTATTCCTCCCTAGTGGGAGATTGATTTCAATATTGACCTTGTTCCCGATACACAACCTATATCTATTCCACCCTACAGGATGGATCCAACCGAGTTAATAGAGTTAAAGGATCATTTAAAGGATTTACTAGATAAGGGATTCATTATACCGAGCCAGTCTCCATGGGGTGCACCAATTTTATTTGTTCGAAATAAAGATGGTACCCTTCGTATGTGCATTGATTATCGACAGTTGAACAAAATTACTATCAAGAATAGGTAACCCTTACCCAGGATTGATAATTTGTTTGATCAGCTTCAGGGCGCTAAGTGTTTCTCGAAGATAGATCTCAGATCTAGGTATCATCAGCTCAGAGTTCGGGAGGGTTATATCTCGAAGATGGAATTTAGAACACGGTATGGTCATTACGAGTTTGTAGTTATGTATTTTTTACTAACGAATGCTCCTGTAGCTTTATTGACTTGATGAATAGGGTGTTCAAGCCATATTACGACCTGTTCGTGATCGTGTTCATGGATGACATCTTAATATACTGTCTGAGCAAGGAGGAGCATGCCGCTCACCTGAGAGTAGTGCTTCAGACCCTTAAGGATCGCCAATTGTATGCAAAGTTCGACAAGTGTGAGTTTTGGTTGGACTCTGTGGCATTCTTGGGCCTTGTGGTGTCTAACAAAGGCATAAAAGTAGATTCGTAGAAAATTGAGGTGGTGAAGAATTGGCCTAGACCTGTGAATCCTTCGGATATTCGGAGTTTCTTGGGTTTAGCTGGTTACTACCGAAGGTTTGTTGAGTGTTTCTCATCCATTGCAGCGCCTTTGACTAAGTTTACACAGAAGAAGGTGAAGTTTCGGTGCTCGGGGCTTGTGAGAAGCTTCCAGGAGTTGAAGACCCTACTCACTTCAGCACCAGTGTTGACCTTACCCAAGGGTACTGATGGCTTTGTTGTATATTGTTATGCTTCAAGAGTCAGACTAGGGTGTGTGTTTATGCGGCGTGGGAAGGTAATAACATATGCCTCGAGACAGCTGAAAGTTCTTGAAAAGAATTACCCGACCCATGATCTTGAGTTGGTTGCGGTGGTGTTTGCATTGAAGATATGGAGGCATTACTTGTATGGGTTCCACGTGGATGTATTTATGAACCACAAGAGCTTGGAATACGTGTTTACACAGAAAGATCAAAATATTCGGCAAAGGAGGTGGTTGGAGTTACTTAAGGACTATGATAAGAGTGTCCTTTATCACCCGGGCAAGGCTAATGTTGTTGCAGATGCACTTAGTAGGCTCTTAATGGAGAGTGGTGTCTCATGTGGATGAGGGGAAGAAGGAGTTGGTGAAATAAGTTCATCGTCTTGCAAGGCTGGGAGTTAGATTGATCGACTCGACCGATGGCGGTGTTGTTATACATAACGGGTCAGAATCGTCCTTAGTGGTTGACATCAAGTCTAAGATGGATGAGGATCCAATTTTGAGGAAGCTGAAGGAGGCGGAGCAGAGTAAAAAGGTGGAGGTTTTCTCCCAAAGGGGAGATGGTGTGCTTCGATATCAGGGTCCTCTATGTGTCCCAGATGTTGATAATTTGAGAGTTTGGATATTACATAAGGCACATGGTACCAGATATTCTATTCTTCCATGATCCACAAAGATGTATCGGAACTTGCGAGAAATCTATTCGTGGGATTGTATGAAGAAGGACATTGCGGAGTTCGTAGCAAAATGTCCAAACTGTCAACAAGTGAAGGTTGAGCATCAGAACCCGGAGGCGTACTTACGGATATTACCATCCCCACTTGGAAGTGGGAAGAAATCAATATGTACTTCATTACAGGTCTACCTGATACTCGCCGGCAATATGACTCCATTTGGGTAGTGGTGGACAGGTTGACAAAGGCTGCACACTTCCTACCGGTCAAGACCACGGATTCCGCAGACGATTATGCTAAGTTGTATATTCAAGAGTTGGTTCGGATTCATGGTGTTCCCTTGTCTATTATTTCGAACCGAGGTACTCAGTTTACTTCTAAATTCTATCGTTCGTTTCAGAAGGGACTCGGGACTAAGGTTAAGCTAAGAACAACATTTCATCCTCAGACGGACGACCAAGCAGAACGAACCATACATACTCTTGAGGATATGTTGAGGGCCTGCGTTATGGATTTTAAAGGTAGTTGGGATGATCATTTTCCATTGATCGAGTTTGCTTATAATAATAGTTACCACTCTAGTATCTATATGGCACCGTTCGAGTCTCTCTACAGGAAGAGGTGCAGATCTCTCATCGGATGGTTCGAGGTTGGTGAGGCAGCTATGCTAGGACCAAATTTGGTTCATGAGGTGTTGGTGAAGGTTTAGTTGATAAGGGACCCGTTGAAAACCGCTCAGAGTTGTCAAAAATGTTATGTTGATGTGAGAAGAAGACAATTGGAGTTTCATGTGGACGACTGGGTGTTTCTACAGGTATCTCCCATGAAGGGAGTCATGCAGTTCGGAAAGAAAGGTAAACTCAGTCCCCGCTATGTTATCCCCTACCGAGTTGTGAGAAGAGTTGGTAAGGTAGCGTATGAGTTGGACTTTCCTTAAGAATTGGCTTCAGTTCATCCCGTGTTCCATGTATCTCTTGTGATGAAGTGCTTGGGTGATCCAGCCTTGGTGGTTCCATTAGATAGTGTTGGTGTGAAAGACAACCTAAGTTATGAAGAAATTTTGGTTGAAATTTTGGATTGACATGTTTGAAGGATGAGGAATAAAGAGGTAGCTTCAGTTAAGGTTTTATGGAGGAATCAACATGTTGAAGGAGCTACGTGGGAGGCCGAAGAGGACATGATGGCTAGATACCAACATTTGTTCACTACCAGCTCATTTCCGACTTGAGGTATCAGTTTTTTCCCTAATTCTCTAATTAGTTTCCATATTCAGTTCATGTGCGCAAGTTTGAATTATGTTATGATAAATGTATGTGATGCCTGAATTTAGTTCATCGATGTGGTTCTTTTCGGAGGTAATCATTCCATGAAATCTCGGTAAAAATAATCGTATTGGAGAATGATAAATTATATGTTTCTGTTTGTTTCTTCTTTCCTACATTCGAGGACAAATGTTCCAAGGGGTAGATATTGTAATACCTCAGAAGTTCTTAGGAGTAGACCCAGGAAGATAAAAGGAAAAACTGTTGTAAGTTGGGAAAAAAGGTTGCAAACGAGAGATACCAAGACCCGTGGTAAGTAACCAGGGGCTATCGTTGGTGGTCGTGGGTTCAGGTGGTTAGGTACTAGAGGAAAACACAGGTTGATTCAATGACCTGTGGTAACTAACCATGAGCCTTCGTTTGTTGTCGTGGTAGGAAGTGGACTTGGCAGTTGGAAGGTACGACTTGTCATGCAATGGTCCGTTACGGCGTACGACGAGCCATGGTGAGGCTCGTTGGATAGAAGTTCAAAAGGTTCAAGGGGAGCATCAACGACTAGTTCAATGACCCGTTGGAGCCTAGAATGACTCATCCTGTTCGTCCGTGGTTTGATTCTGAGATATGACTGGGACAGTGCATAGCACGGGTAGATACCAGGGGTTGTGCTATCCTCCAACGACCCATTGGTTCACCCGTTGTTTTGCCCAGTGATCAGATTTCAGTGAATTCAATAAGGGCATTTTTGTTATTTTCTAGTCCTAAGGCTCTATACTACGTCATTTAAGGATCATTTTGAGGGGTTTTGAGAGAACAAAAGCCTACTCTAGGCTATTCTTCCTATGCATGCAAGTTTGAAGAGGTGGTTCAAGGTAGAATTTTAAGGTTTCCATTGGAATCTTAGCTTGGGAAATTAGAGGGTGTTAGAATTCACCATTTCCAGGTTTGTAGGGTTTAATGGGTGTCTTCCTTCCACACTCATGCCCAAATCCCTATCAAATTGTGTTAAAACCATAAATGGTCAAGTATGGGGTTTTGATTAGGTGCATGATTCATATATCTCAATTCATGGGTATGATTAGATTATGTTGATATTGATGATTTACAAAACTTGGGCGGATTCCAACTTGGTTTCCCTTATAAAAAATCTTTTACTAAAAATTTGAATCTAAAACTCCCATGGGTGAATAGTTCATAGAAGAGGTGATTGCGATACGTGTGTGATGATGATGAAGTGAATATCGATAGCATGTTTCTAACCGAACTCATATTCATGATTGTGTTGTTGTTTCCAAAGTGAATTGAATGAATCCAAGCATGATAGAGTTTTGGGTGGTAGCCACATGATGTTTTAAAGTAATGATTTTCCCCGACATAAGCTTACCACATGGTTTGAAGTGGATTTTTCCTCAACTCTTATTATAAATTCTAGCTTGTGGTATGTTTCGAAGCAAAGCCCCATATATGCATGAAATCGTAATTAGGGTTGTGTATCACTATAAGCTTTGTTGATAGACAATGTTAAGTTTCATTTACATATGATGTTGAGTCTATGCATGATGTTACTATAAGCTTTGTCAATAGACAAATGTTGAGCTTCGTTTTATACGATGTTGAGCTATGCATGATTCATATTGAGCTTTGCCATTAGACGATGTTGAGCTTCGTCAATGGACAATGTTGATCTTCATTATATACGATGTAGAGCACTGCATGTTTTGGGAGAAGAGTCTAGCACCAAGCGGGTTAAGGAGCAATCACCCTATACCCCAGAATTACGCGCCAACGTAGGTTGTTTCTATTATATGTGGGACCTCCCTTGTGAGCTATCTCTCATCCCTAATGGCCCATGAGCTTGATATCGATATCATGGTAGCGTCCATCGCCCTGGAAAGGTTATGGATGACTTTTCCCACTTAAGTGGTATAGTTGGAACAACGTAAGCTCTATCGTGGTATGTCGGATAAGTAACAAGTCTCCCACTGTCTATATTTTCCAGAATTGCATTTTTCATTACTCATGATGGTTACTTTGTGCATGCATGATCTAAAAATAAGGTTTGACTTATTGTTCAGCTTTTGACATGAATGTTATGTTTCAGATTGAGTCATTCGAGTCAGTTAGGATGTTCTAAAACCATGCATTATCATGTATAATATGAGTATGAGTTCATAATTAATGCATGTGGTCTTCTTCTTATCTTTAAAATCTTGTGACATAAGTATGACTTGCTTTACGAAATTTATATTATTGTCTTGGTTTTACTACCTTGCATATTCAGTACATTCTATGTACTGACCGCATACTTTCTATGTTGTATCGTTTCATGATACAAGACCCGGATCTCAAGCTTGTCCTCATCCATAGTCTATCTCGGCTTGCACTATCAGCTCATTAGTGAGTCCTCATGTTCCGAGGGATGTCGACAGATTTTTATGTTATTTTGAGTTTCATTATTGTCTGGGTTAGTTGGGGATGTTGTCCCATCAATCCATCGGATGATGTAGAGGCTTTCAGACTAGTATGTAGTACTCAGTTCTTATATACATTTTGTATTCCATGAGGCTATGCTACGGTTACATTTCCGCTATGTTTTATAATTATTTTTCCTCTTATCTGAATAAGATCAGTTGTGTGCATGAGCCATGGGTCGACTTAGGGTCCCTAGGGGTCCTTTGTCCCATGTCTACGATCTGGGTCTATGTTCGGGTCGTGACAAGTTTTGTCACTTCCTATGCTTTTAACTCCTAAATCAAGTTGTTTTTGCTTATATTTGAGGAATAAAAGGGTTTTATCGAATAACCTTCCATTCCCTCACATCACATTAGAAATTCAAGAATCATTAGCTCTTAAAGCTCTCAAGGAAGCTAGGGTTTCTTCATATTCAACCTAGGGATTCTCAAGCTATAGCAAAGAGTTCATTATTCCAGGTATGTAAGTTTACTTTAGTAAGGAGTTTTGTTCTTTCTCATTCCCTACATTCTAGTAAGATCTCTTAGAAGTTTAGAGTTAGGGTTTTTGCCAAATTCTATACTTTGGTCTTCAACCCTACATATTGAGACATTCATTATTGATTGCTCATTATATAGAATTTTGTCAGTTTAGAAAAACTCCCAACTAAAGTAATATACATATACATGTACTTACAGAGCTTGTTTGATGCACAGTATTAATTGCATAATTGTTTACACATTTTCATTCTTCTATTTATATGCATCTTTTAGAGTTACAGATTTAGTCAATTTACTCTATCACTTTAGATATTCTGGTTTTCCTGTTGTTTCATTTAGCCATTTTACATACTGTACATTCAATCCTACTGACACCATTTAGTATTGCATTTAATGTAGATTCAGGTAGACAGGATTGGCAGCAGAATATCACTAGGATTTTCTCTTCTAAGCTTTGGTGAGGCCTCTTATTTTTTAGAAAGTTTGAGTCATATTTATTTATTTATTGTTTTAGGAGATCTTGAGGTTGTTGTGGAAACTTTGTCCCGGTGTCTATCTTTTAGACTAGAGTCCTCATAGACTAGTTAGGGAGTTGCATTATTGATATTACTTACTAACATTTCTTTTAGTTGCAGTTACAAGATTATATCTTTTCTTCAAGTTGAGTTCATTAAATTTATTTCTTCCACGTATAACTTATTGTATTCTCAGCTAGTATTAAGCTAGGACAAGGGTTCACTTGCACAACTCGTGGTCTGAGTGCAGCCATGCCTAAGGTACAGGCTCGAGGCATGACACATTTATCCCATATTGAATTTGCAGATGACATTAACTACCACGCCAATATTTAAATGGCCCCTTATGAAGCTTTATATGCTTGGAAATGAATATCTCAAATTGGCTGGTTTGAAGTCAGAGAAGATAAATTATTTGGATTTGATTTGGTCCATTAAGATGAATAAAAAGTAAAGTTGATACAAAAATGATTACTAATAGCTCAGGGCAGGAAAAAGTCACATTCATATGTGGGACGCTAGGAGTTAGAGTTTAAATGTTGATGATGGGGTGTTCCTAAAAGTTTTTCGAATGAAGGGTATTATTAGATTTTGTATGAAAGGTAAGATTAGTCTAAGATATATAGGGTCATACAGAATCCTTCTACGAATAGGCCAAGTAGCAGATGAGCTAGAGTTAACTTCAGAATGAGGTAGTTCATCTAGTCTTTCACGTGTCAATGTTACAGAGATGCATAGGAGATCCCTCGTATTACCCAAGTAGAAGATGTGCAGATTATAGAAGATTTATCTTATGAAAAGATTCCTGTTACTATCCTTAAACGCTAGATTACAAAGTTGTGGAATAAAGAGATAGCCTCCATGAAAGTAATTTGTAGGAGTAATAATGTAGAAGAAATAATGTGGGAAGCAAAAGAAGAAATGAATTCTAAATATCCCCACTTGTTTTTGAACTAAAAGGATAAAGAAACTCAAAAGAACGAGACTGGAAGTTAAAGGGAGTAAAGTAAGTCAGTTTGTTCAGATTTTGTATTTCATATGAAAATGTGATATAACTATTTTTGCATCACCCTGTGAGGCATATAGGTTGGATGTTACTGACTTTAGATTTTTGGATAGTCCAAATTACAGCGTAAAATATGCAAAAATTATAAGAAATTCCAACAATATGAGTCTTAACCTATTTCCCTCGTTCAAGGATGAATAATCATGTATGGGAAGGATGTAACACCCCATACCTTTCAACACATATACGCCAAGTTAATACCGACAAAGGTGTTAATGATCGAGATGATGTGGTTATATTTAAGCCAAGAGTTAAAATGGAAAAATGTACATTAGTGTTAAGTTAAATCCTAAGGATAAATATTTGGAAAGGGGATAAGATAAATAATATTCTTTCTTTACTTATTCAAGTTACAAGATTATGAGTAAATGCATCATCTATTTATGTTAATGAACTAGGTTATGAGGGACAATTAAATGAATAAAATACATGGACTATTAGACTTAATCATGGCCCAAATTAAGCATGAATTTGGGCCAAAATAATGGCACCAAAACTACCCAAAAACATCCCAATAAGTTAAGGATCAAAGAAGGTAAAAGTTAAGGTCCAAACGAGGAACAAGTTAAGGCCCTAAGGAGGTGCATAAAGGGCCATGTAGGTGCATCACCTAATAGACCAAATAGTATCCCAAAATTAAGTATAAAGTATCCACCATAATGTTGGTTCAATTTGAAGCCCAAATTGAAGGAAAAGTTGACCTATCATTTGACCCAAATACTTGACTCATTTCAGGTCCAAAATGGTTCAAATGAGGCTATTTTTGTTTCCCTTTATAAGTTCATATTTTTCTCACAAATTTCATACTTTATACTTGACAAAAATCTGAAACAATTGAAAGCTTTCTCTCCTCCCTCTTAAGTTCCAAATAGTGCCATTTTTGTCATAAAGAGATCTTGAAGAATTCCAGCCTTCTCCAAACTTGAGGTAAGTCAAAATATTCATTATTTTGGTACTAATTTAATACATATTGATAAGAGAACATGTGGTGAGAAATTGAGGAAGTATGGCAGCCTCTTTCCCTAAGTTGAACTCCAGGTTATGTGAAATTTTAAGAATTTTTCTCTTCTCTTTTTGGAGTATGTATGAAGGACACTTAGGCTCTTCAATACTACAAGGAAAAGAGTACAAGAACATTCTTTATGTTTATTAAGTATGCTTTCCAAGCTCATTTTTTGTATGAAAGTTCGGGAGAAGAAATCTTCTTATAATGTTGTTAAGAACAAAGGGGACGGTGATCAAAAGTTATGAGTTCAATATGTTGTTGTGGTGTTTTGCGTGTAATGAATTGTGTAGGGGCTGTTTTGTATATTTTATATTATTGGGGACAATATTTTGGTGTAAGGATATATTGTGTTGAAGTGGGGGAGGTGAATGTGATGGTAAACCATCAAAGTTACGCCAAAGCATACAATTTGTGTGGAAATTAATTATCTACTATTTTAGTAAAGTTGAGTAGTATTCAAGGCATAATATTAGATTTATTATGTACCTATATTATATATTAACTTGATAAAGGAAAGTTCAATTTTTTCAAGGTGTAATCATTGAAAGAAACGAGGTATGTTAAGGTTTCTCATTTCTTTGCCGACATGAATCTAGAAGTGGATGTTTTCTTTGTCGAGTTTTCTCATTCATTGATTCCTAATCAATCTTTAGAAATTATAAAAGAAAAATTTAGCAATTCAAATCCTTATTCATATCAAATGATTAAGTTGAGTTTCAAAGAACACTTTTTCAATTCAAGTCCAAAGAAGTTAGCCAATAAGAGTCTAAATAACTAAGGGAAGTGGCTATATAAATCAATCTTTTAAATAATACTTTTTATGCGTGCGTTAGTGAGCGCCAAGGTGCTACTTCCATATTGTGGCACTATATATATGTGTGTGAGTTATTGTGCACCATAGCGCTACTGCCATATTGAGGCACTATATATGTGTGGGTTGCGTGTGTTAGTGTGCACCAAGACGCTATTTCCATATTGAGGCCATTATATCTATATATATATACACACACACATATAGAGTGCGCCAGGGAGCAAAGAGTACTCAACATGTGTTACAGTGTGAGTTGAGGTGTGTATTCAATTTCTTTTAGAAAAAGTAAAGGAGATAAAAGCTATATGAGTCTCACAAATTTTAGTTTTCATGTTTCATATTTTATCCTTCTCTCAGTTACTACTTGCAGCTTACTAAAACAATATCTCTGTCTTACATACCAGTACTTTCTTTCATACTAACGTCCCCATTTCTTAGGGAACGCTGCATTTTCTTGCCGGCACAAATCGAGATCCAAATAGACCTCTCCAATAGGAGCAGCAGAGTTCAATGGTTTTGGTAAGCTCTAATTCTTCTTGAAGCTAAAGAGTTAGAGGTCCAGATTTATTTTTGAGTATGCATATAGCAGATGAGTAGGTCAGGGTCCTATCCCGACTATACATTAGTCATTTTACTCTTACAGGCTTGTAGACATTTGTATGAGTTTGCAGTATGTTGTTTATGGCCTTGTCGGCCTTATGTTTATCCTTCGTAGAGTTCATAGCTATGTAAACTTGTTATTTAGTACCTGCGGTACTTGTAGCTTGTCGGTCTTATATATACATGTTTTCAGGTTGTAAATTTATTCATACTTATATTGTATTCATGTTATCATTGTGGCCTGGTTGGTTCAGTTGCTATTCAAGTTATAAGAGTTTCAATGGCTAGCCAATCAAGTAAGGCAGTAGTGCCGATCATGCCTCCCCCAGGTTTTGGGTGTGACAGGACTTATGCTAATAAATTAAGTTCGAGCTCTATTTGAAGCCAATATAACATGATATTTTAGTGTCACGATCCGAGTCTACACCCTAGACGCAACATGGTGCCTAGAGCCATAAGTAACCAAAGTTAACTCATGGAATAACATAATTAAAATCTAAAAACAACTAATCAAGCATATTTGAGCAGAAACTAACTGAACATGTCTGATCATAAACATAAGGACATAGTTTAATAAAAATACTGATTCATAAGCTAAAAACTCACTACATTGTCTGAAAGCCTCTTCCAGTCTGATGAGCTGCTGGGATAAGCCCGTAGCTAGATCAAAAATGTGAAACTAAAACAATACTATATCAAGGAAAGCATAACTCTCGTCCTAGGATGATGAGTACTCACCAACATTAGCTGATAGAAGTTTGGAACATGTCTAACCACTGGNGAACATGTCTAACCACTGGGCTGAGTCTGGATACCTAGATATATATATATATATTATAAAATGATATAACACATAAAGTATGTGGCCAATACTTAAAATATACTGAGTATATAGGTAACGTAACAGAAGCTAGGAACCTGCTAGTATGCTGGAAAAAAAATTGAACTTAATACATATCTAAATGCATAACTGAGGTAAGGTACAATGACCCTATCTGAGATGCATAGGTACCGATATAATATGTTCATTTGAAAATTTTAATGAAATTTAAATAAATCTAGCTTCTAGGGTCATATACATGTACTGAAGACTGAATCTAAAATCATAAACTGAAATTATTTTAACTGAAATAACTATACTAAAACTGAAATCGAACTATATTGGAATTGCATACAAAGACCCTATCTAAAACTGTAAATACTGCAAACAGACTGAAAATTTGCGAATGTTATAAGAACTGATAAATTGAGTTAGGGTCATAAGTCTATCCGGAAATATGAAAGACTGGACTGGACTGAACTGTACTATGGGAGAAACCATAACTAACATGTAACCACATGAGCTAAATAGTGAGTCTGATGTATACCCTCTATCATAGAAGGCCCACCATACCTTGCCAGGGTATAGTGGCTATACTGAGTGATCATTGTCTGAAGCCCATTCAGACTAATAACTTATGATGGAAATATAGTTCTGGGAACTTGAGTGTGCTGGAACCCCGACCCACTTAGTGCTATATACTACTCCCAATGATAAACCTAATTATACCTAAAAGTACTAATAGCTCAAAACTGATGTCTTAAGACTAAATCAGAACTACTTATCTGGAAGCGTCCTAGAGTCTAAAGGTCCTATAACTAAAAATACTAGTGTTATAAGACTTGTCAGAGCTGCTTTCCTAAAAGCGTCGCAACAGTCTAAAGAACACTGACTATGGTAGAAGCTGACATTCTAAGACCTGTCAGAGCTGCTTTACCTGAAAACGTCGTAACAGTCTAAAAAACAGTGACTATGTTGATCATACTAAAATTATGAGTAAAATCTTATGATTATTTCATATTAAAAATAATGCCTACTGAGATCATGGTAGGATAATATATTCAAAGCAACTATATTTTCAATAACAGTGCTACATTGTGGGGGCTAAACCTTTAAAATGATGATAGTCTAAAATCCTTGAAATACGTTATGAAATTGTGAGTAATTCATCACCATCATATACACTTTGGAAAGTCATGCTATTATTAAGATAGAGCTAGCTTATGAGTAACTTCTCTAAAATATCAATTTAAAATCGAAGTCAAGATCAAGGTACTGTAAAAGCTAAAATAATAACATGAATATTTCTACATATCATAATTATAGTCCTAAAATTGAAACATGGGAGAGGTAGAAAACTTAACAACCATATTCTTGAAAACAAATGCTAAATCATGGCCGAGTCGTAGAAATCATACTAAAGTGCAGGGCTAAAAAGTGTATTGTATAGATGAAACCAAGTCATGAATTTCAGCTAGTAATAGGCAAGGAAAACTTTAAGGATTATTAAGATTAAGGAATTCATAAGTTGACTAAAAAATCCTAAATTCTAATTTCCAATAGGGCTGAAAATGATTATGTTTTTCTAGAAATAATTTGGGACACAAGGGTGAAAGGAAACGCTTGTTGAAGTCCCACATATCTAGTTGAAGGATCCCTCTAAAGATCTTTAAGTTGTTGTACCTTGGAGAGTAACCCTATCTTACACCCCAAAACTTTTTTGATGATTATTTTATGTTTGTATGCTAGGTGAAGGGATTGAGGCAGTATGTTAAGCTTCATTTAAGAATTTAAAGTATCATGTTTGATTGAGGTAAAATGTTGAGATTATTTCTAGCCCAAGTGTGGCATTTAAAATGTGATATCGTGTTGATTGTTGTCGTAGTTATACATCGAGATGGAGACCCCTCAACCTTGGCATTGTTAGCTGGTCCTTACTGTATGTTATATATATATGTGTGTGTGTGTGTGTGTGTGTGTGTGATGTTAAATGTGTTTAAAGGTCTGGTTGCTAACTGAAATTGGTGAAAGAGTCAAGATGATGACAGGTAAATGATTTTATGCTAAGTAAAGTCGTTGCAAGCTATTAAATGTAAATGAGCTTATTGAATTAAGATTTCCTTGTTATGGTTTTCCTTTATCTTATGTGTATGTTATGAAATATTCCATGCTAAGGGGACATTTCAAAATCCCTTTCCCTTAAGCCAAACGACAAGCTAGCGAGTCTTCGAGCTCTAATATACCTTTGAACATGATCTATAAATCATGTTGAAAGTCTTAGGTCATCTGCAGTTATTTATGATTTATACTAGTTTTAAATACATGTATTTAAGTGCTATTTTATAGCTTTACATGTTATATGTTCTCGCATGCAGTTATGCATTACGAAAGAGGCCTATGCAGGCCACAAATTTAATATTCGTTATTTCTACGCTATATGTGTTAAATTGACCCAGTATAACCCATATCGGCTCCGTTTATGATTATGATTAAGATTTATTGATTTTACCTCGGTGTGGTACACTAGATGGAGGTTATTTTATTTTACCCTAATGTGGTACACCGGCTGGAGGCATTTTTATTATTACCCCGGTGTATTACACTGGCTGGATGACTTTTATATGAATTTTATGGTTGGCTGATCTTCGTCATTTCAGTTAAAGTTTTTATTGTGCACTAGATGGTTGCATTTACAATTCTATATTCAGTTATTGTTAGCTTTCAATTTATAGGATTCCAAGTTGTTACTATTCCTTATTTCTGGCTCAATTATCATCGGTATCTTATATGTTTATAGTTTTTAGCCTTACATACCAGTACATTTTATTCGTTTTGACATCCCTTCATCTGGAAACCCATCCTGCAATCATGCTACAGGTACATGCCGAGGCTCAGATCATCAGATGCAGTAGCAACTAGATTTCAACAGAATAGTGGTATGCTCCTCTCTTACATGAGTCATATCCTAGTTTTGACTATTTTTAGTTTTGTGTATAGCATGGGTAGGTCGGGGCCTTGTCTCATGCATGTTAGTTTATTTACTCTATAGAGGCTGATGTGAACTAGTTTGTATAGTAGTTTTGGTTGGGTAGTCATGTTGGTTTTCCATTTCTCTATTTAGCTTTATTGCAACCTTGTCGGCTTTCTAGGTTGCTTATTTGACATTATTGAAAACTTATGGGTCCAATATTTATCTTGGTTTATTGTGATAGGTTGCTTGGTCACCCTTAGTGTTACATTTTCAGACTCTATATAGTCATTTTCTCGATCAATCATGAATTGAGTGCCTGTTGCGCCCTACCCAAGTTTTGGGATATGACACCCTAGTTATTGAGACTTGATAGGAGAAGGGAGAAAAAGAATTTTACGGTTGTTGTGAGAAGAGTGAGGGGTTATACTAGGAAAACCCCTTTAATTTGTCCCAATGGAAGCCTAAAATGACCTAGTTTAGGAGTTAAAATCATAAGAAATTACAAAAGTACCCTTGGAAAAAAGTTCTCAAAAATTTGCCCGTCCAATGTTATGGGTCGTACGATGACCCCTAGTGACATACCACGGGTCATGGTATGCCATTCATGGCTTCTGGGTGGCTCAAAAAGATTTCTGAAACCCATGGTATGAGTTTCTGGTACAATGCATACCTTCATACCAAGACTCGTGTGACAGGGCTGGTCCTGTCCGCCAAACTTGTTAGTGCTTTACTAAACCGGTCATAACCTTTTACTATGAACTCCGATTGATGCATGATTAGATTAGTTTGAAAGAAGACTCAAAGGGCTTCAATTTGATATGTTTGATCACCCAAGAACAGTTCGCATAATATGAGTTATGATCATTTAGAGTTAACCCTTGTAAGAAGTTACAAGAAAAAATAAATCGGTAAGAAGGGTCTCAACTCTACTTTATGCAATAGATTCCTTATGACCTTAACATGCATCCAGTTCTCTTCTTATAATTAAGAATTGATATTAACACCTTTTTTCGATAAAATTCAATTCAGGTTCGGGTCTATTCACATACCTAAAATGGTTCCAACTTAGCCCAAAAGTTCGAGGCGTACAATATCTCATCTTACGGACAGATGGTATGAACTGTACCATGATCCTACGATCCGTGACATGCTACTCATAACTCCCAAGCCAAACTGGGGATTCTCTGATCCTCTTACCACGGACGCTAACAACAACCCACACCACCTTGCCCCGAGTGGTACCATGGCTCGTGGTTACCCAAAATTTCCCCAGCACTTTTTTTAATCCCGTACCATGGATAATCACTACGATTCGTACAATTATGATATGAATTGTAAGATCCACTTGTTGTGTCATGACCCGAACATAGGTCTGGACCGAGATACGCAATTGAGAACCATGAATGGCTCCAAGTCAACCCATGGCATGAACATAGTGGCAAAACAACATAAATTAATGGAAACTGATAAACTAAACATAAATAAGTGAAAGTCTGCACACATAATGAACATAAATAGAGTTAAAAATGACAAGCTAAGATTCTACATATTTTTTGAAAAGCCTCCAACATAACTAAAGAGTTGATGGGACAACATCCCCAACTAGCTCGATAAAAGTCTGTATAACAAAACAACAAACTAAACTGAATGTCCTCGTAAGAGGAGGATTCACCAACACTAGCTAAATTGAACTGATACGAAAGCAAGACTAATGGCGCGGTTGAGTATGATCGCTTAGACCTGTATCAAGAAATGATACAATATAGAGTATGTGGTCAGTAATTTAAATGTATTGAGTATGCAAGGTAAGTAAAAACATACTAATAAAATACATAAGAGTAGGACAGTTCAAAACATGAAGTGATAATCATAACATAAACATGAGGGCTCAAGCTTTTCAAAACTATTCATAAACTAGTCATAATCTTAATCATAAGAGGAACCTTGTAAATCATAACTGGTGCCAAAATATCATAAACATGACAATTCATAAATCATAACGGAACAATAGGTGGACTTGTCATAACCGACACCATTATAATAGAGCATACATGATGCCCCATCTATCTCACTAAAGTAGGCAGAGCCGTCCCAAGCTTGCCAAGCAAGGGACGTAAAAGGCATGATATCACTAATATTGACCTCGTAGGGTTAACGATGAATTTATACCTACACTGGCACCTAGTTCTGAGGCATTGGAGTTTACCCAAATGTCGAGCATACTTGGTGCTACACACTGCTCCCAAAAACATGCACATGACGGCTCATATAATTATCATATAATTAGACATGAAATTCATGGTCTAGTTAAATCATAAGATACTTGATCATATTTGAAATACATGATTAGCCATGAAATTAGGGCCCGTGAGTCGGCCAAAATAATAAACTCATACATTATGAAGAACATACATGCTTGAGAAAATCACCATACTTGAAATTCATAAATTCATGAATAGTCCTTGTAGGAAATCATATTATAAATCATAAACAAAAAATTAGGGCTTAGGAGGATCAACATCATAATAGAAACATAAACTTGACTTTTCATGAAACTAGCATAATCGGGCAGAATTTTGTGAAAACTTGAAAAGATGAATTTATAGTCAAACTAAGTATAAAGTCTGCCCATATAACATAAAATATGCTTCGAAACATGAAGGGAATTGACCCAAAAATAAATCATAGAGAATTTCATAGAATTAGGATAAAACCCTATAAGATCATGAACTTGATCTAGAACTTAAGTTCATGGAATTAAGGAGAATTTTTTAACATGAGAATGAAAGGAGCTCTCATTCATAGACCTATATACCTGGGTAAACCAAATCTACACTTGTATTTTAAAGCCCAAGAGATTTGAAGAATAAATTGAAAGGCTTAAGCTTGATATTCAATGGAAAACCTCTAAACTTTCTTGCATGGGAGTTGAATGAATTAGAATATGTTAAACTCCTTTAATATACTCATTTCGGGGCTTAAAACAACGTAGTTTAGGACCTTAGGAGCTTAGGATTTACAAAAATACCCTAAATGAAAATACTAGAAAATAAGAACTGCCAGTCGTCATGATTCTCACCACGAGTCATACCATGAAGTGACGACTTGTGGTCACCTCCCTTTGTTACCAGTGGTCATAGGATTGGTTTTTTGACGATCAAATCACGGATTCCTAAAATGAGTCGTTACATACCACCACGGGTCATAACACCACTCGTTGTCACTGAGCCTCAACTCTCACTTTATTTGAATTTTTCCTCGGGTTACAAACCACAACTCGTGGTTCCTACCATGGGTCATAAAACCACTTTTGACAACCCATCAACAAATAGAACCTCCAAATCACGACCCTTATGATGACTCATTGTTTCCCACAATGAGTCATACCATGATTTGTCCTTTCAAACCCCGACATCCCGTTGTCTCACCATGACTCCTGACCATGAGCCGTATCCATGCACCATAACTCATGCTCTTGGTGTCCAACTTCATATTTCCACCACGATTCCTCCCATAGTCTGTTACTTCTCACCAAGACTCGTACCATGAGTCATTCTGAGGTGAAAATTTAGATTTTTTTGCTGAAATCATTTCCAATTCTCTCATCTAGTCTTAGGAACATTCAGGTATTACAAATATTTCCCCCTTGGGAACGTCCGTCCTCGAATGTAGACTAAACATATTGAAAGGATAGGGAAAGGAACTGCAATCCCAAAATTTAAACATCTGGAGCTTAAAACTGATGGAATGACTGATTCCGGACTAATATACATGACTGAACTGAATTTATGAATCAGACATACATGCATTAACATGAAAATTATTGAGAGACATGAACTAGACATGAAACTAAATAGAGTACTAAGGAGGAAACTGATACCTCATACTAGAACTGAGTCAAAAGGGAATAAATGCAGGTATCTAGCCATCATATCTACTTCATCCTCCCATGTAGCTCCTTCAATAAGTTGATTCCTCCACAAGACTTTCACCAAACTACTTCATTGTTCCTCAACTTTCGAACCTGACGATCAAGGATCTCAACGGGAATCTCCTCATAGCTAAGGTTATCCTTCACACCTATGCTCTCCACCGATACAACCAAAGTCGGATCACCAATGTACTTCTTTAGCAATGTTACATGGAAAACTGGACGTGCCAAAGCCAACTTCGCTGGTAGCAAACTAATAGGCCATCTTGCCAACATATCTCACAATCTACTAGCGACAAACATATCGGGAACTAAGCTTTCCTGTCTTTATGAACCTCATCACTCCCTTTACGGGAGGCACCTTTAGAAACACCCAATCATCAATTTCAAACTCAAGTTCTCTCCTCCTCACATCAGTATAGGAATTTTAATGAGTCTGAGCTATTTTCAGCCTTTCCCTTATAAGATGAACTTTCTCGATAGCCTCATGAACTGAATCTGTCCCTATCAATGTAGCTTCACCTACCTCAAACTAACCAATAGGTGATCTACACCTCTGTCTATAAAGAGCCTCAAACGGAGCCATTTGGATGTTAGAGTGGTAACTTTTGTTATAAGCAAACTCGATAAGAGGTAAATGATCATCTCAGCAACCCTTGAAGTCAATCTTACATGCTCTCAACATTTGCTCAAGATTCTGAATGGTTTGTTTGACCTGACAATTATCTTTGGGTGAAAAGTTGTGCTTAGCTTGACCTGAGTGCCAAGGCATTTCTGAAGTGATCTCTAAAGCTGGGTGGTAAACTGAGTACCTATATTTGATATCATTGAAAAGAGAACTCTATGAAACCAAACTAACACCCGAATGTACAATTTAACTTAATCCTCCACTAGGTCGCTAGTTTTGATCGGTAGAAAATAGGCTCCCTTGGTAAACCTGTCTACCACCACCCATATAGAGTCGTACTCTCGGCGAGGTCAAAGAAACCATGTAATGAAGTCCATATTGATACCCTCCCACTTCCATGTAAGGATTCTGATTCATTGTAGCATACCTCTGCGTCTTTGATGTTCCACTTTCACTTGCTGACAATTCAGATATATAGCCATAAACTCTGTTATGTCCTTCTTTATGGCATTCCACCAATAGATTTCCCGTAAGTCACAGTACATCTTAGTGGCACCTGGATGGATAGAATACCACAAGCCATGAGCCTCATGCAACATCCGTCCACTCAAGTCATCAACACCCAAAACAAATAAACAACCCTGATAACGAAGTACACCATCTCCCCCTTGGAAGAAGACCTCTACTTTCTGATTCTGAACCGCTTCCTTAAACTTTACTAAAATAGGATCCTTATCTTGCCTAGCCATGACCATAGTCACCAAAGAAGATTCTGAACCATTATGAATAATAACACCACTGTCTGTCGAATCCACGAGGCAAACTCCTTGTCGTGTAAGACAATGCACATCCTTCACCAACTCTTTCCTTCCACCTTCCACATGAGAAACACTCTCCATAGACAATCTACTAAGGGCATCCTCCACTATGTTGTCCTTGCCCGGATGATAAAGGACACTCATATAAGTCCTTGAGCAGCTCGAACCATCTCTTTTGTTGCAAATTCAAATTTTTCTGGGTGAACACGTAATGTAGGCTCTTGTGGTCTGTAAACACATCCATATAGACTCCATACAAGTAGTGTCTCCAAATCATCAATGCGAACACCGCCGCTGCCAACTCTAGGTCGTGCGTTGGGTAATTCTTCTCATGAGTGTTAAGCTATCTAGAGTTATACGCAATGACCTTACCATGCTGCATCAACACGCACCCAAGACCAACTATAGAGGCATCACAATACAGAAAGAATCCATTTATTCCCTCAGGTAGTGTCAATACTGGGGCTGAAGTAAGTCAAGTATTTAACTCTTGAAAACTCCTCTTACAAGCATTCAACTGTTGAAATTTCACTTTCTTCTGAGTTAACTTAGTCATTGGTGCACAATGTATGAAAATCCTTCAATAAACCTCCTATGATAGCCTGATATCCAAAGGATTAACTAGTCTAGGCCAATTCTTCATTGCTTCTATCTTTTGAGAATCTGCTTGCACACCCTTACTTAACACCACGTGGCCCAAAAATGCAACTAAATCTAACCAAACCTCACACTTGCTAAATTTAGCAAACAGTAGGCGATCCTTGAGTGTCTGTAGCACAATCCTCAATTGAGTGGCATGCTCCTCCTCACTCAGAGACTATATGAGAATATTGTCTATGAAGATGATCACAAACATGTCCAAATATGGCTTGAATACTGTAACACCCCGAAAGAGCCTACGAATAGACCCGGTAGTTGAAGTCGAAAACTATAGAAAACCTGGAATTTGCACTAGTACGACTCGATGTACGAGTCGTGGTGAGGAACTACGACTCGTGACATGAGTCGTCACGAAACCGGGAGCCTGAGGTTGTGTCACAGGTAGTCCTACGAACCTTGGTGATAAGGTACTACTTGTGATTAGGAGTTGTGGTGAATATCTTTTTGATGCCAGAGTGAGTCGTCACGGGTCCTGCTATGACTCGTAGGATGAAGCAACGAGATGTGGTGAGGAGTTGTGGTTAAGTCATTTTGGTTTGGGTGCACGGTACCACGATTGATAGTACGACCCATAGGATGGTGGTATGAGTTGTGGTCTACCAGTTGTGGCCAAATTCATAAAGTTATGAGAAAGGGTGAAGTGACCACTAGAGGTAACCACGTGTCGTGACTTGATGGTACGACTCTTGGCACGACTCGTGGTCGGGGCCAGAACTGTTTTCTAGGGAAATTTTAGTAAGGGAAACTTAAACTTTTCTATGGTTTTGGTCCTTAAACTCTATCATTTGGAGGTCGGGAAAGGGTCTTTTAAAGGGAAATCAACCCTTATAAGACTTATTTGATACTTATAAGTGTAGAGAGGAAGGAGGAAAGGAAAATTCAAGTTTTCACCGTCAAGTTCTTCAAGATTCTACCAAGGGTTTTCAAGGGAGTTAAGAGACTTGAAATTTCCAGGTATGTGGGGTTTGGAATGGGTAGATTAGACCCTACCCATTCCCATTTCATCCCATTTCCTATAATTAAGTTACCAAATTCATGTGGGTCTTCACCCAATTGCATGATTTCTCACAAGTTTATATGAATGTTTTGTAGTATGTTTAAATTACGGATTTTGAAGTATTTGGGATGATATTGCTTGTATAATTTATATTTTATGATTTTAAACTCTAAAAGTATGTATGTCCTTTTATGAATAATTTTTAGTAAAATTCATGTTCATGATGATTCTGCAAGTTCAATATGAATTGTTGAATTTCAAGCATCTCTTCAAGTTTTCTATTTCTTATGTTGTAATGATTATGTTTCGCATAAATTAAGCATTTCAAGCAAGATTAAGATTTTGTGCCATACCCATATGTTGTGTATGATTTATGAACTATATCTTTGGCCGACTCACGGGCCCAAATCCCATGGCTAGTATTATGAACTCTCAAGAATGGTATGATATTCACAATTAAACTATCCGTGCATGTTATGTATGAATTTCTATGAGCACGTTGCATGTTTTGGGAGTAGTACTTAACACCGAGTAGGTAATCTTGGGCAAAGTAGCATGCCCAAGTGATGCTTTATAACTTAGTTTTGTCTTGTTTATCGGCTTAATTATATACATTCTCATGTAATTTTATGTGTATGTGAAGATATATACTAACCAACAAGATTAGTTCTTATCTTTGTAGGTTTAAAATGAATTTGAGGAACTAATCCATGAGTTGGTGAAGTGGAGGCATGGAATCGGAAGTAAAACGCGAACATCGGCAAGGAGGATGCGTGAAACAGCCCACCTGTGCATTGGAAACGTTCCATGGCAGGCAGGCTGCGTGACCATGGCATGGCACAGCCCCTAACGTACTGCACAAGCAGCGTGCCACGCTGCCAACACGGCAAGGGGCTGTGATCAGGGGCATATTTATATGCCAAATCGATACTCAAATGTGTAGCTTTTGCCCTGTTTGTCCAATAATGTGTGTACATTCTCATATAAATTGTACGGAAGTGTGATTTTATACTAACCAACATGATTAGCGTTGTTTTGCAGGAAAAACATGC
>JACEIK010002884.1:46343-56643 GCA_018107945.1 Datura stramonium
TCAGAACTACGTGCCACCATAGGATTATGTTTGGGACCTCCTTAGTGACTGTCACCTATTCCCTACGGGGCCTTCATGAGTGATATCACACTTTTCATGGTTCATACCCTTGGCAAGGTATGAACAGCCTCCCGACTAGGTGTACAAGTCGAACTTCATATGTGCTCATATGGGGTATGTAGGTTGTATAAACCTCCCATTGTTCCTCATGGTTTTTAAGTATGCATGATTATGTCCTTTTTTCTCAAGTTATGGTTTACGAAATTGTTTCCCCGCATGTTATGACTTTGACGGGTTTATGATTAATTTTGGAAATATTTAACCTTACAATATACTTACGATTTCAGTTTAATGATCATGATGTTCCCACTCCTATAACTTTTATGTTTTTAATTATTTTTGTGCATACCTTACATACTCAGTACTTTCTGAGTACTGACCCATATATTTTCAGGATCTGGTTCGTAGGCTCAACATCTTCCCTAGTTTGTGCTCAGTTTCTCTAAATCTCTAGTGGTGAGTCCCCATGATCTGAGGGATTCATGTTCAGACTCGTTTAGTTGTCTTATGTTCCAAAAATGTTTGGGTTAGTTAAGGTCTTGTCCCTTCAACCTATTTTTTATGATTAGAGGCTTTCAGACTTATGTGTAGTATTTTGTCATTGATGAATGTATTTTGATTTGTCATTCCTTGCAATTCATGATACGATTTTCAGTTAGTTGATGATTGATAAGTTAAGTTTTCCGTTGTATAAGAATGAATTATTGTTATGCTTATGCAATGGGTTGACATGGGGTCTCTCGGGACTCCTTGTCCCGTATCAATGATGCGGGTGTACTCTCGAGTCGTGACAAACTTAGTATCAGAGCAATGGGTTCAGAGGTGTCCTAGGGAGTCTGAAAGCCCCGTTTGGTAGAGTCTTTTTCATGGGTTTTAAGCGCGCCACAATTATGACAAAGAAGCTATTGAACGTTATAGGAATATTCCCTTCTTTCATTATCTATGTCGTGCGGTCAAAATCTCTCCCTCTTTCTAATTCATGCGGTTCACAATTATAGAAAATTTATGACTACCAGAACGATAATTAGAGGGAGGAACACAAATGATGAAGGTAACGGGGGTGGCAATGATGATGGGCGTATGCAAGCCCCACCTGTTCAAGAGCCCCAGGCACCCGAGCCAGCTGCCTATGCCGAGTTTTGGGCACCTATTGCAATGCTGGTGCAGGTAAATCCTCAGGCTGTTACACCTGTTCCCCCGAACGGAGATGCAGTGGCAGCCTGGATTACAGACTTTTTGAGGATGAACCCTCCTGAGTTTATAGGGAAAAGGTGGACGAGGATCAACACGAGTTCATCGAAGGGATTTTTAAGGTCACTCAGATCATGGGAGTGACAAGTGAGGAATGTGTTGATTTTGCCTCTTATTAGCTGAAGGAGGTCATGTATATTTGGTTCAAACAATGGATGGATAGCAGGGTAGTGGGAGCAATCCCTATCAGCTGGGATGAGTTCCACATATCCTTTCTCGACAGGTTCGTCCCTCGGGAGATGAGGGAATGGAAAGCAACTGAGTTATTCAACCTTAAGCAAGGAAAGTTTACGGTGCTGGAATATTCACTTGAGTTCACTCGCCTGTGAAAATATGACCCGGAGTTAGTGATGGATCAGAGGGCATGGGTGAGCAAATTTGTGCATGGAGTAGCTGAGATGTGGATAAGGACTGCAGAACAACCATGCTACATCAGGATATGGACTACCCACGTATAGTCCTCTATGCCCAGCAGATGGAAGTAGCTCACATGAGGAATACGGAGGCCAAGAGGGCAAGAACTGATAGCCACCGGTTCTTCCAGCCTAAGCCAAGGGGTTAATCTCACCAACAGTCCCAGCACAGGTCCACTGCACCAACACCATCTTCAGCCAATACTCCATCCAGGCCATAGGACGGTCAGAGGAGTAGGGCCTCAGGTTGAGTAGTAGAAACAACATGCGCACAGAGCGCACATTCCCATTTTGTATTACTTGTGCCAAGAACCACTAAGGGAAATGTTTGGTGGGCTCAGATTCTTTTTACGGGTATGGAAAACCCAAACACAGACTTAGGGATTGCCCTACAGCTAGGTCAGGGGTTAGTGGAGCCCGTACTTCAGTAGCCAGTTAATCAATCCCAGTAGCACGTCAGACTCAGCAGGGTGCTCTAACTGGCTATGCTAGCGGCCCACGCCAGAACCAATTTTATGTACTTGGCTCTCGACAGGAGCAAAGGACTTCTCCCTATGTGGTTACGGGTATGTTGCGAGTTTTCACATTGATGATTATGCTTTATTAGATTCGGGAGCCACACTATCTTTTGTCACACCTTACATTGTTATTCACTTTGGAGTCAGTCTTTAAATCTTGTCCAAACAATTTTATGTCTCTACCCCAATTGGTGATTCAGTCGTACCGAGGTGGGTGAATAGAGGTTTCCCTATTACAGTATTACATAAGGTTACCTCCGCAGACTTAGTAAAAATGGCTATGACTGATTTTGATATCATCTTAGGCATGGATTGGTTGTTTGGATTTTAGGGTTGTATTTACCACTTGGTTAGGGTTAAGGATGTCACGTCCGAGACACCGACCATTCAGTCAATCCCCGTGGTGGGTGAATACCCCGAGGTATATCTTGATGACCTATCAGATGTTCCTCCCGAGAGGGAGATTGATTTAGAGATTGACTTTTTTCCCGACACGCAGCCCATATCAATTCCTCCGTACTGAATGGCCCCAGCTGAGCTAAAAGAGTTAAAGGAGCAGTTGAAGGATTTGCTGGATAAGGGTTTCATTAGACCGAGTAAGTCCCCATGGGTTGCTCCAGTGTTGCTCGTCTGGAAGAAAGATAGGTCCATGTGGATGTGTATTGATTATAGACAGTCTAACAAGTTCACCATAAAGAATAGATACCCATTACCCAGGATCGATGACCTATTCGATCAACTTCATGGTGAAAAATATTTCTCCAAGATAGATCTCAGGTCCGGGTATCATAAGCTTAGGGTTCGGAGAGCGACATCCCAAAGACTGCTTTCAGGACCCGATATAGCCGTTTTGAATTCGTTGTTATATCTTTTGGACTAACCAACACCCCCACAGTTTTTATGGATTTTATGAAGAGGATATTCAAGGTATATTTGGATATGTTCGTGATCGTATTCATTGACAACATATTAATATACTCTCGGAGTGAGGAGGAACATGCTGCACACCTGAGGTTAGCACTCCAAACTCTCAAGGATAACTAGTTATACACGAAGTTCAAAAAATGTGAATTTTGGCTTAAATTAGTTTCATTCTTGGGATATGTAGTGTCAAGTGAAGGTATAAGGGTGGACCCTCAAAAGATAGAGGCAGTAAAGAATTATCCCAGACCGATAAACCCTTCGGAGATTAGAAGCTTTTTTGGTTTAGAGGGTTACTGTCGGAGGTTCGTGGAGGATTTCTCATCCATTGCTTCCCTATTGACTAGATTGACTAAGAAAAAGGTAAAGTTCCAATGACTGGAGGCTTGTGAGAAGAGCTTCCAGGAATTGAAGGCAAGGCTCACTTCAGCATCGGAGTTTACCCTACCGAAGGGAACCGATGGCTTCGTCGTATATTTTGATGCTTCAAGGGTCAGACTGGGATGTGTATTTTTGCAGTATGGGAAAGTCATAGCATATTCTTCAAGACTACTAATGATTCACGAGAAGAATTGCCTGACCAATGATCTTGAGCTGGCCGCGGTGGTATTTGCTTTGAAAATATGGCGACACTACTTGTATGGGGTTCATCTAGATGTATTCATAGATCACAAGAGCTTAAAATATGTGTTCATAAAGAAGGAACTGAACCTTCGGGAATGGAGGTGGTTGGAGTTACTTAAGGACTACGAAATGAGTGTCTTTTATCACCCAAGCAAGGCCAACGTGGTAACAGACACTCTTAGGAGACTTTCTATGGGAAGTGTGTCGCATGTGAGTGTAGACAAGAAGGAGTTGGTGAAGGAGGTACATCGACTTGCATGGTTAGGAGTTAGATTAATTGGTTTGACCAATGGTGGGATGGTAGTTCAGAACGGATAAGACTCATCCTTTGTAGCGGAGGTGAAGGCTAAACAAGATGAAGATACAACATTGGTAAAGTTGAAAGAAGCTTTCAAAAGACAAGAAGTAGAAGTCTTCTCCAAATGGGGAGATGGTGTGCTTCGGTACCTGGGTCTCTTATGCATTCCGAACGTGGGGGATTTGAAGAGTCGGATGTTGCATGAGGCTCACGGATCAAAATATTCTACTCATCTAGGCGCCACCAAAATGTATCACGCCTTGCGAGAGATTTATTAGTTGAATGGTATGAAGCGGGATGTTGTAGAATTTGTAGCTAAGTGCTCGAATTGCCAACAAGTGAAGGTCGAGCATCAGATACCGGGGGGTGTACTCCAAGATAGAAGCATTCCTACTTGGAAGTGGGAAGAAATCAACATGGACTTTGTGCAAGGTTTTCCACGCACTCGTAGATTGTATGACTCCATTTGGGTTGTGGTGGACAGGTTGATCAAGACTGCTCATTTCCTATCGGTCAAAACCACCGATTCGGAAGATGATTATACAATGTTGTACATCCGAGAGTTGGTTAGGTTTCATGAAGTGCCCTGGTCCATTATATCATATAGAGGTACACAGTTCACCTCTCAGTTTTGGAGGTCTTTTCAAAAGGGACTTGGTACTCAGGTCAAGCTTAGCACAACGTTTCATCCGCAAACCGATGGTCAGGTGGAGCGAACTATCCATACTCTTGAGGACATGTTAAGAGCTTGCGTTATTGACTTCAAGGGTAGTTTGGATGAGCATTTTCCCCTTATTGAGTTCAGCTACAACAACAACTACCACTCCAACATACAAATGGTACCTTTCAGGCTCTTTACGGGCGATGTTGTAGATTTCCCATTGGGTGGTTTGAAGATGGTGGGGCTTCGTTAGTGGAACTCGATTTAGTCCATGAAGCTATGGAAAAAGATCAGTTAATAAGAGAAAGGCTAGAAACGGCTCAAAGTCACCAAAAGTCTTATGCAGATGTGAGGAGAAGGGAGCTTGAGTTCGAGGTTGATGATTGGGTATTTCTGAATATATCACCCATTAAGGGAGTAATGAGATTTGGAAGAAAGGGAAACTCATCCCCCGCAATATTGGCTCATAAGGATCGTGAGACGAGCGGGTAAGGTAGCTTATGAGCTAGAGTTACCTTCAGAGTTGGCTTAAGTTCATCCCGTATTTCGTGTATCACTCTTGAAAAACTTCTTGGGAGATCCAGCCTCAGTGGTTCCGGTGGAAAGTGTTGGTTTGAAGGATAGCCTTAGTTACGAAAAAATTCCTATTGAAATCTTGGATCATTAGGTTCAAAGGTTGAGAAACAAAAATGTAGCTTCAGTAAAGGTGTTATGGAGAAACCAACATGTTGAGGGAGCTACGTAAGAAGATCAAGCGGATATGATGGCCAAATACCCCTATTTGTTCCCAATCGGCATTTAAATTTGAGGTATCAGTTTTGTCCTAAAATTTCCATTAAGTTTTTCATGTTCTGTTCATGTGTATAAGTTTGTTTTATGATATGATGTATGTAATTGATGTCTAAACTCAGACCAGTTATATGGTTCTTTTCGGGGGTAGTCGTTCTGTCAGTTTTCGGCTTGAATGATTAGCATCTATATATAATGATTGTATGTTTCTAATTTCTGCATGTTTCCCTACATTATAGGAAGAATGTTTCCAAGTGGGAAATATTGTAACACTCCGGAAGGTCCTACGAATAGACCTGGGAGTGGAAGTTGAGAACTGCAGAAAACCTAGAATTTGCACCAATACGACTTGAGGTACGAGTCGTGAAGAAACCGGGAGCCTGAGTTGGTGTCACGGGTAGTCCTACGAACCATGGTGATAAGGTACGACTCATGGTTAGGAGTTTTGGTGAATATCTCGTGGTGTTAGAGTGAGTCGTCAGGGGTCCTGGTATGACTCGTAGGATGAAGCAATAAGTCATGGTGAGGAGTTCTGGTTAAGTCGTATTAGGTTGGCTGGATAGTACTACGGTTGATAGTACGATACGTAGGAAGGTGGTATGAGTCATGATATACGAGTCGTGGCAAAATTCATAAAATTAGGGGAAAGGGTGAACCGACCAGGAGAGGTAACCACGAGTCGTGACTTGATTGTACGACTCGTGGTCAGGGCCAAAACTGCTTTTTAGGAAAATTTCAGTAATGGCAATTTCAACTTTTCTGCACATTTGGACCCTAAACTATGTCGTTTTGAGGTCGAGATAGGGTCTTTTAAAGGGAAATCAACCCTAATAAGCCTCATTTTATACTTGTAAGTGTAGAGAGGAAGGAGGAAAGCAAAATTCAAGTGTTCACCCTCAAGTTCTTCAAGATTCTACATAGGATTTTCAAGGGATTTAAGAGTCTCAAAATTTCTAGGTATGTGGGGTTTTTAATGGGTAGATTAGACCCTACCCATGCCCATTTCTTCCCATTTCCTACGATTAAGTTACCAAATTCTTGTGGGTGTTAACCCAATTGCATGATTTCTCACAAGTTTATATGAAAGTGTCGTAGTATGTTTAAATTACGGATTTTGAAGTATTTGGGCTTATATTGCTTGTATATTTTATATTTCATAATTTTAAAACCTAAAAGTATGGATGCCCATTTTATGAAGGATTTTTAGTAAAATTCATGTTTATGATGATTCCGCAAGCTTCATATGAATTTTTGAATTTCAAGCATGTCTTCAAGTTTTCTATTTCTTATGTTGTCATGATTACGTTTCGTACAAATTAAGCATTTCAAGAATGATTAAGATTCAGGGACATGCCCATATGGTGTGTATGATTTATGAACTATGTCTTTAGCCGACTCACGGGCCCGAATCCCATGTCTAGTATTATGAACTCTCAAGCATGGTATGATTTTCACGATTAAACCAGCTGTGCATGTTATGTATGAATTTCTATGAGCACGTTGCATGTTTTGGGACTATTACTTAACACCGAGTAGGTTCGAGGACAGGTTATGCCCCGAATATTAGAACTACGTGCCATCGTAGGATTATGTTTGGGACCTCCTCAGTGATTTTCCCCTATGCCCTATGGGGCCTTCATGAGTGATATCATGCCTTTCATGGTTCATACCCTTGGCAAGGTATGAACAGCCTCCCGACTAGGTGTACAAGTTGGACGTTATGTGTGCTCATGTGGAGTATAACGGTTGTAGAAATCTCCCATTGTTCCTCATGGTTTTGAAGTATGCATGATTATGTCCTTTTGGCTCAAGTTATGATTTATGAAAAGTTTTCCCCGCATGTTGTGACTTTGACGGGTTTATGAATCTTTTTGTAAATATTGAGCCTTATGATATACTTACTATTTCAGTATTGTGATCATAATGTTCCCACTCCTATAACTTTAATGTTTTTAAGCATTCTTTTTCATACCTTACATACTCTGTACTTTCCGAGTACTGACCCATATATTTTCAGGATCCGGTTCGCAGGCTCAACATCTTCTCGAGTTTGTGCTCAGTTTCGCTAAATCACCAGTTGTGAGTCCTCATGATCTGAGGGCTTCATGTTCATACTTGTTTAATTGTCTTATGTTCCCAAAATGTTTGGATTAGTTGGGGTCTTTTCCCTTCAACCCGTCTTTTATAGTTAGAGGCTTTCACACTTATGTGTAGTATTTTGTCATTGATGAATGCATTTCGATTTGTCATTCCTTGCAATTCATGATACGATTTTTAGTTAGTTGATGATTGATAAGTTAAGTTTTTCGTTGTATAAGAATGAATTAGTGTTAAGCTAATGTCATTGGTTGATTTGGGGTCTCTCGGGACTCTTGTCCCATATCTACGATCTGGGTGTACTCTCGGGTCGTGAAAAACTTAGTATCATAGCAATAGGTTCAGAGGTGTCCTAGGAAATCTTAAATCCATGTTAGATAGAGTCTTTTTCATGGGTGTGAAGTGTGCCACACTTATGATGAAGAGACTATTGAACGTTTTAGGAATATTCCCTTCTTTCATGATCTATGTTGTGCGGTCAAAATCTCTCCCTCTTTCTAATTCGTGTTGTTCGTAATTGCAGAAAATTTATGGCTCCCACAAGGATAATCAGAAGGAGGAACAGAAGTGATGAAGGCTGCGGGGGTGGCAATGATGATGGGTGTCTGCCAACCCCACCTGTTCAAGAGCCCTAGGCACCCGAGCCAGCTGCCCATGCCGAGTTTCGGGCGGCTACTCAAATGCTGGTTTATGCCTTCACCATTTAGGTCAACCAGAAGGCTATTGTGCCTGTTCCCCAGAAAGGAAATGCAGTGGCGGACCGGATTAGAGACTTTTTGAGGATGAACCCTCCCGAGTTCACAGGGGCAAAGGTGGACGAGGATCCACACGAGTTCATCGAAGGGATTTTGAAGGTCACTTAGGTAATGGCAATGAAAAGTGAAGATTGTGTTGATTTGGGCTCTTATTAGTTGAAGGAGCGTTTATTTGGTTCAAACAATGGAAGGACAGTAGGGCACTGGGAGTAGGCCCTATCAGCTAGGATGAGTTCCACATAGCCTTTCTCGACATGCTCTTCCCACGGGAGATGATGGAACAGAAAGCAACTCAGTTTGTCAACCTTAAGAAAGGAAAGATGACTGTGCTGGAATATTCACTTGAGTTCACTCACCTGTCAAAATATTCCCCGGAGTTAGTGATGGATCAGAAGGCGCGGGTGAGCAGATTCGTGCAGGAAGTAGCTGAGTATCTAGATAAGGACTACAGAATAGCCATGCTACATAAGGATATGGACTACTAGCGAATAGTCCTCTATTCCCAACAGATAGAAGCAGCTCACATTAGGCAGAGGGAGGCCAAGAGGGCCATAACTGACAGCCACCGGTTCTTCCACCCTAAGCAAAGGGGTGAATCTCACAAGCAGTACCAGCACAGGTCCACTGCACCAGTACCATCTTCAGCCAGTACTTTATCCAGACCATAGGACGGTCAGAGGAGCAGGGCCTCAGGTTCGTGGAGTATAAACAACATGATCACAGAGCGCACATTCCCATCTTGTGCTACTTGTGGCAAGAACCACCCAGGGAAATGTTTGGTGGGCTCAGACGCTTGTTTCGGGTGTGCCGAATCAAGCCACAGACTTAGGGATTGCCCTGCAGCTAGGTCAGGGTGTAGTGGAGCCCGCACTTCAGCAGCTAGTTCAGCCATCTCTGTAGCACGTCAGACTCAGCAGGGTGCCCCGGCTGGCTCAGCTAGCGGCCAGCGGCAGAACCGATTTTATGCACTTAGCTCTCCGCAGGAGCAAGAGAATTC
Organism: Datura stramonium; assembly: GCA_018107945.1. Taxonomy (NCBI): domain Eukaryota; kingdom Viridiplantae; phylum Streptophyta; class Magnoliopsida; order Solanales; family Solanaceae; genus Datura; species Datura stramonium. The sequence goes on from JACEIK010002884.1 coordinate 55,728, forward strand.
TCCTGGTGTGGTACGGGTATGTTGCGAGTTTTTCACATTGATGCTTATGCTTTATTAGATTCGGGAGCCACACTATTTTTTGTGACACCTTACATTGCTAATCACTTTGGAGTCAGTCTTGAAATCTTGTCCGAACCTTTTTATGTCTCTACCCCAATTGGTGATTCAGTCGTAGCTAGGCGGGTATATAGAGGTTGCCCTATTACAGTTTTAAATAAGGTTACCTCCGCAGACTTAGTATAATTGGCTATTGTCGCGCCCCGCCTTGGGGGGTATGACTGGCACCTGGTGCCCTAGTCGGACCTGGACTACTAACCGATGAGCCTAGGCACGTCTGGTGCCTGGGTAGCTCTATTTTTTATTTCTGGGAACAAAGTGCTATATAACGGCTGTAAACACAGCCTCCGGCCGACTGGGCCTATAGACACCTGTGAATGCAACAACAGCTAACCAGAAGCATTCCCATAACAAGGAAACTATGCGGACCGACAAGCCCACCATGCTGTCTACTCATCTGAAACTCAACATAGAGATTACTGAATACTACGTGACCGGCAAGGTCACCACTACTATCAAACTATGGCCCCACACGACCAACATAAACAGAAATGCTAAATGACGATAATAGACTGCATGGCCTCACACGACCGGCTGAACTGACCACAGGGAGATAAAAACATACAATCTGCATGCCTCTATGAGTACTGAAAGAAATGATCAGGACAGGGCCCCGACCTACCCATACTGTACAACAAAGGAAAACTGAACTACACCTTAGAATATCAGGCTCCGGATGACAGGAGTTGATGACTCTACAGCTGGCTGGAATCACGAGGGATCGCCTCCTCGTCTATGAGTACCTGCAGACAAGTAATGCAGCGCCCCAATGGGCGTCAGTACCGCTGGTACTGAGTAT
>JACEIK010002885.1:0-19128 GCA_018107945.1 Datura stramonium
CCTACGATTTTGAATTTAAATCCAATAATAATTAAATTTTCATATTTTTATTTAAAAAAATATTATATTCTAAATCTATTCTATTTTAAAGTGGAAGTTATTACCAACATCTATATTGCTAGCTTTATATACGAGTGAAAGAAGTATCACCTAAATGTTTATGATTATCAAAGAAGTAGCTTTATCGATATACTCGATTGTGAGTAAAATATACTAATATTTCTTATTGATTTGTATATTTTTCTTAAATCGATTTAGAATTTTGGACATTTCGTAATAGTTATTTAAACATTTGTTTTATAGTTAATCTTGTTGTATCAAATATTCCTTAAGAAGTGTTTTTTTGGCTTTATAAAATAGTTTGTGCATGATATAGACTATGACTTTTTTTCTTTTATTGTTCTCCGCGCATCGCACGGGTATTTATACTAGTGAGTTATAAAAAGGGTTTTTCTTTAACTTGTATTGTAAGTGAGTTATAAAAAGGGTTTTCCTCTTACTTGAAATTTCTGAAAGTGTGGGAGTGTTTGGATAAGGTTGGTCTACCTGATTTTAAATGGGTAATATAAGTTTTAAGATTTTTGACACTGTTTTTATTGATAATGATCAAAATAGTGTTGCATATAGATTTATGTCTTTAAATGATTATTCTATTGTGAATCTAGAGATGCAAATTAATTGAACATGTTTTTTTTTTGAAAATTAATGTGTCTAGTGATGTGAAATTCTACATCTATGTCTGCTAATTTTCATGTTGTGCATTCTTTTGATGTTATTAACAATGAGTATGAAAATAAATTTAGAAGGAGTAAAAGACGTAGAATTGAGACTAGTTTTTATCTTGGTTTTATCACTACCTTATTCATTGAAATATTTTGACATTGATACTATAAATTATGAATTAGTGTCTATTTACTTAATAGGAAAAAAAATCCAAGACTTATGGTAAAGCAATGAGATCAACAGATGCAATATTTTGACAAGAGGCCGTTAAAAGTGAATTATACTATATAGTTTCTAATAACACTTAGGATTTTTTTGATTTTTCTAAAGGTTGTAAACCTCTAAGTAGCAAGTGGATATTTAAGAAGAAATTGAGATTTGATGGTACAATTAACTAATATAACACTTGACTAGAGTCGTGGTCGTGGAATCACCCTTAATTCTTATCTTAGAGTAGGCTTCTTCCATCACACCCCCTCGATCGGGTTGCGCCCCTTTTTACGAACCCTACATAAACATGGGATACTTCGTACACCAACTGTGAGCCCTTTTATGTACTATCAGTTTGTAAAACTTAAATCGCTTTTTTTTGCATGACACGAGGAAAGGAAAAAATTCAAGAACCATGCACAAAGATGAGCATAGAGTGTGACAGTGCATTGAAGTAAATAGCAATGTTAATAAAGACAATGACCCTTTATCCAACAATTGATTCACACATTCTAAAGGCAAAGTCAGTAGCAGAAAAATTAAAGGGCATAAAAAGAAGTGGTGGTTTAATTGAAGAAGAGTTGCAAAAATACTTCCATAAACAAGAATTGCTTCACTTGTGATAGATTTGGTGGCAAATTCAGTGAAAATTGGGGACTCTGTGGATCAACTTGCAGGACTTATGAGCAAGATTTTGTCATCCCAACCAAAGAAATTAGGGAGTAATACTAGGATCCCAAGTGGCAATATTGGTGAAGCACATAATATGGTTAATATTGAGTGAATAAGGTGAGGATTAGTGACACATAGATGGAAGCTCAATGGATGAATAATGCATCTGTCCCCCCCTACACATAGGCTTTGCACTCATTGAGTATCAGGCTTTTATTTATATATACGACAAAGTTTGAATCAGTGATCTACGTCTAAATCATGCATCATCGATGTATTTTTATTATTAAACTAAAGGCTGAGGGATCATTATAAAAAGAGTGAGATGGTATGAAATGAAATATATAAACTACTTGTGAGTGAATAAGGTCAGCATTGTAATCTTTGAGGATAAGTGACGTACAGTTCAATACTCGTTGATTTATGTTCGAAGCTTAATGGATGGATAATGTATCCATCCTCTTATATATCTCCCCCCCCTATTTTTTGCACTCGTTGAGTATCAGACTTTTTGTTACATGGAAAAGTTCAAACTAGTGATGTACGCGTAGCTCATATATCATCGATGTATTTTTATTGTTAGACCAAAGGTGGGGGCTCATTGTAAAAAGACTGAGATGGTATGAAATGAAATACTATATAAACTACTTGTGATTGATAAGTTTATGTAACACCCCAAAGCCCCATGATCAAGCTCTAGGCTTGAAGAAGAATTAGCAAAAAATCTGTAATTTTTCTCAGAACAATTGTACGAGTCATGGTTTAAAGTGATGGGTCATGGAAGCAGTCGTGGTAAGCAGTAGTTCCTCCTGGTCAGTTGATGATGACCCGTGGTACGAGTCATAGGATGTAGTGATGAGTCGTGGTGTAATCCATCCTAAGGAAGTACAGAAGCAGTTGGAGGGTGTACGGGCCCATACCACGAGTAGTGGTTGGATGGTCCGACTTGTGGTTAGGGGTTGTGGTTTGGGTCTGCTAAGGAAAAGCCAATATAATGAGTCATAGTGTGACTCGTTGTAGAAAACAATGAATCGTGGTGAGTTCCCGTGGTTTGAGAGCAGAGAACCAGAAAATGGGACTGGAAAGCAATGGAAGGAAATCACGAGTCATGGTAAGGTGGTATGACTCATGGTGACTGGCAGTCAACCTTTTAATTATATCTTTTTAGGGGTATTTTGGTAACTTACTTAGCTTCTAACCCCTAAGTGACGTCATTTTGGATTTCTTAAAGAATGTATTAAGGGGTTTAACCTAGCCTAAGTCCTTATTCTTTCAAAACAACAGTAGATTGAAGGTCCTCTCAAGATCAAGGCTACAGGTTTTTCTTCAAATATTTCTTGGGTTTTCAAGACAAGTTTAAGATTCAATTACCCAGGTATGTAGTGTAATGAATGGGGGAATTCTTTCACCTTCATACCTAATTTCATCCCTATTCTATGATCTCAAGTCTTCAAGTATGTTAAGTTGAAATTCTAGGGTTTCACCTGATTCCATGAAATTATCCATGATATATCTATGGGTTCAATTCTCGCATATTTCAATTGATGATTTATAGCTATCAGGGTTGATTTGACTCTCAATTTACTTACAAATTCATGATTTTATGTTTATGAAGATTATGCCCTACTCTACATGATTTATGAAATTCAAGTTTATGAGCCTATGATTTCAAGTCATGATGTATTATCCAAAATATACATGAAAGTTTATGAATCTTACGCCTATGAATTTTATGATTTCAAGTTATGAAATATCATTCAAACATGTATTATTTTCATAAAATTCAAGTTCCCGTATCATGGTCAACTCTATGGCATCTTTTTAGGAATATATCACACATGTCAATTATGATTATGATTTTATGTTTGGCTAGCCCATGCAAGTTCAGGTATATTTTCACGATAATGATTATGAGCCATTGTAACACCCCAAAAGTTTTGTAGACCAAAAATTCATACTAAGAATGAAAAACCAAAATGAAACCAAAAAATTCTGTTTCAGAATGACTCAGAAAATGAGTCGTTGTCAGAAACAATGACCATTGCTTGAGCCATTGTCAGCCTTGCCACTGGTCTATCAGGAACGAAAAAGACATGGAACAACCCATTGTGAGAAATAACGAGATGTTTTTTCACTCGTTATTACTCAATTCAGAAACTTTACCCAACCTTTCCCAGAACCAACAAGCCTAGTGACAACGTTTGAGGAAAAAATGACCCGTCGTATTGAATTGTTAGGAGAGGCCCTGAAGCGACGCAGTTCTTTTGGGGGAAGCAACTGAGTTAGATGACTCATTGTATCGTACGATGAGTTGTGATATTCATTTTTTATTCAAGCCCAGAAACCTTCAAGTTCCCCCATTAGTGACAACGACCCATTGTGTCAGCTAATGAGTCATCCTGTTGTCTGTTGGCAGGAGTTCTGTCTTTTTTCAAATATTCCTAGTGACAACAAGAAGAACCAACGACCCATTGGTTCATTAGATGAGTCGTTGTTTCCATCCGTTGTCTGATTCTAGTAAGATAGAATTTATGGCCTAGGACCAACGACTAGTCCCAATGGGTCGTGGTCACAACTAATGACCCGTTCTGTGACCTGCTAGATCTCGACGTGCAGCTTTCCACACATTCCCTCAGGAGTTTATGTAACTTTCCATTATTTTAATGCCTAAGCTACATCATTTTAGGGGTTCTTTTAGAAGAGGATTAAGGGAGCCGATCGATTTACCTCTTATTCTCTCCCAAAACTCACAGGATCAGTACGTAAATTCAGAACTCTCCTCTCAAGCAAAAGCTAGGGCATTCAAATTCCTTCTCAGATTTCTGAAGGATTTTCTTAGAGATTCTACTATAGGTATATGGGACTTGAACAAGGGTATCCTTTCACCCTTGTGTCCCAAAGTTTTCAGAGAATCCTAGTTTTACAGTATCTCTAGATATCATGATTTAGTGATTTTCTTTGACTGTGAGATTTCCCTGTTTCCTCTATAATGTTAGACTATCATGACTAGAATTCTTCATTCTTATAATAGTATTTTTAGTTATGCAATATGTTATATTTGAACTTGAGCTTGGCATGAATTCTCACAGAGTTTGTTTATCAACCGATAATGTCTTAAAAATTAGCATGAGTTGTCATGTATACCAGAATAGTTCCTAGAAAATGAGCAATTGTGATGTATAGTATCTTCTATCATTTTCAGCATACCAGTCACAATAATATAGTCAAGTATTCAGTATACTAGTATCGTCCAGAAATATTAGCTAATCAGTTTGACTATAGTCATTCTTTAAGGAGTTTAGTAAAACTCTGTCGTCTCAGTTATCAGTCATCAGATGTTCTTTAGATAGTTACGACGCTTTCAGATAAAGCAGCTCTGACAAATCTTAAAACACCAGTAATTCAGTTATCAGGTCCTGATTGATGATATGGTTAACTTGTGTTATATTTGTATTGATTGGTAATGTCATATAGTTTCTTGGAGCTTCATATATGTCCCTGGTACGTGGGTTGCTAGGTTATGTTCGTGAGGTTTTCATTTTATTTTCTGTCAGCTGTCTATTATCTCTGAATTCTTGTCTTATTGTCTCCTTTCATGTTTGGTACATTGTGTACTGACGCCCTAGTCGGGTGCTACATTCATGCCTGCAGGTCCTGACTATTAGGTTGATCTAAGTCTCTGATGTTGAGTTAAGTTCCAGACAGGTGTGGTAATCTTCGACTCGTTTAGAGATACCTTTTTGTGATTTTGTGTATATATTGGGTAGGTCAGAGCCTTATACTGATCAGTATAAACTTATTAAACTCTTTAGAGGCTCATAGACGATACCTGTTGGGTTTTAAATGTTGTAGTAGGTCATGCGAGCCTTTGTATATGCCTTTTGGTTGTGTGCGGTCTTGAAGACCCCAATAGCATAATACCTACATGCCATATTTTATTGATTATTACTGTCAGTATGTTGTTTTATGTTGAACCTCGTCAGTTCTAGCCTTTGTTTTATATTTGGGTGTCGTGTATGCTCATATCAGGGGTAGCACTAGGTGTCAGTCATGCTTCCTCGGGTTGGGGTGTGACAGCCAGAATCATTTCTACGCCCTCTCTTCCCGGCAGGATCAGGAGAACTCACCTGATGTGGTTACTAGTATGTTGCGCCTTTTCCATGTTGATGTATATGCTTTGCTAGATCTAGGAGCCACACTTTCCTTCATGACTTCATACATTGTTGTTCAGTTTGGTATGAGTCTAGAAATCCTCTTAAAATCATTTTCAGTCTCTACTCCGGTTAGTGAGTCAGTTAGAGCTAGTCGGGTATATAGAAATTGTCCAGTATCAGTGTTGAGTAAAGATATCCCAGTTGATCTAGTAGAGCTAGACATGGTCGACTTTGACCTTATTCTTAGAATGTACTGGCTGCATTCTTGTTATGCTTTAGTTTACTGCAGAACCGGAGTTGTCAGGTTTCAATTTCCTAACGAGCCAGTCTTAGAGTGGAAGGGTAGTACTTCAGCGCCTAGGGGTCGTTTCATTTCATACCTTAAGGATAGGAGGATAATCTCTAAGGGGTATATCTATCATCTGGTTAGGGTCAAAGATTCCAGTTCAAAGAACCCAAAACTCCAATGAGTTCCAAGTGTGAATGAGTTTCCAGATGTTTTTCCCGAAGATCTTCCTAGAGTCCCTCCCGAGCGGGAAATAGATTTCGGCATAGACCTTCTTCCAGATACCCAGCCCATCTATATTTCTCCCTACATAATATCTCGTGTTGAGCTTAAGGAATTGAAGGAGCAACTGAAGGACCTTCTAGATAGCGGCTTCATTAGACCCAATATCTCTCCATGGGGTGCCCCAATCCTATTCGTGCGAAAGAAATACGATACCCTTATAATGTGCATCGACTACCATCAGCTGAACAAAGTCAAAGTCAATAATAGATATCCTCTACCCAGGATTAATGAATTATTCGATCAGCTTCAGGGAGTCAGTTGTTTCTCAAAGATAGATCTAAGGTTGGGATACCACCAGCCAAGGGTCAGAGAATGTGACATTTCGAAAAGAGCCTTCAGAACTCGGTGTGGTCACTATGAGTTCATAGTTATGTCATTTGGACTAACCAATGCTCCTGCAGTTTTTATGGATCTGATGAATAGGGTATTCAAACTGTACTTAGATATGTTTATCATTGTCTTTATAAATGCCATTCTGGTTCACTCCAGGATAGAGGAGGAGCATGTGGACCATCTGAGTATAGTTTTGCAGACTCCCAGGGACCACCAGCTATTCGATAAATTTAGCAAGTGTGAATTTTGGATAAAATTAGTTGCATTCCTCGAACATGTGGTCTCCAATGAGGGTATTCAGGTGAATCCTCAAAAGATAGTGGTAGTCAAGGACTGGCCCAAACCCACTTCTCTGATAGAAATTAGGAGTTTCTTGGGTATAACAAGCTATTACATATGGTTTGTGGAATGATTCTCTTCCATTGCCTCCTCGTTGACCAAATTAATTTATAAGCAGGTGAAGTTTCAGTGATCAGATGAATGTGAGAAGAGCTTTCAGGAAATGAAGACTCGACTCACTACAGCCCCAGTCCTGACTCTGCCAGAAGGTTCAGATGGGTTTTTTAGTATATTGTGATGCCTCCCGTATAGGCCTCAGTTGTGTTATGATGTAACATGGCAAAGTCATAGCTTATGCCTCCAGACAGCTCAAAGTTCATGAGAAGAACTATCCGACTCATGACTTTGAATTAGCAGCGGTAGTGTTCACTTTGAAGATTTGGAGGCATTATCTCTATGGGGTTCATCAGTATGTTTTCACTGATCACAAGAGTCTTCAGTATGTACTCAGTTAGAAGGATTTGAATCTTCGTCAGAGAAGATGGCTAGAGTTATTGAAGGATTACGACATGAGTGTGTTGTATCACCTAGGCTACGCTAATGTATTGGCTGACGGCAGCAGGATGTTTATGGGAAGTGTTGCCCATGTCGAAGAAAGCAAAAAGAAGCTAGCAAAAGATAGATGCTTTTTATGAATGTCAACTGAGTATCGTAAGTAAATTGCTCCCGGTTGTTCAATCATTTGATAACTAGAGTCATTCTTTTATAAATGATCACTATGAGTAAGGAAAAAAGAAGCTCACAAAAGATATCCATAGGTTGGCTCGGTTAGGAGTATAGTTGGTTAATTCAACTGATGGTGGAGTGGTAATCCATAGTGGGTCAGAATCCTCACTCATAGTAGAGGTTAAGTCTAACTAGGATGAGGACCCCATCCTATTCAAGTTGAAGGAGGCAATTCTAAGAAAAGAGGTGGAGGCATTCTCTAAAGGGAGAGATGATGTGCTCCATTACCAGGACAGATTGTGTGTTCCAGAGATAGATGATTTGAGGCAATGGATACTAATGAAAACTCACAGCTCCAGGTATTCTATCCATTCAGGTTCCACTAAGATGTACCGTGATTTATGAAAAGTCTATTACTGGACTGGCATGAAGAAGGACACTGCAGAATTCGCGGCTTAGTGTCCAAACTGCCTATAGGTCAAAGTTGAACATCAGAGACCTGGGGGTATGACTCAGGATATCAACATTCCTACTTGAAAGTAGGAAGAATTGAATGTGACTTTATCACAGGTTTGTCTCGCACTCGCTGACAGCATGACTCAATTTGGGTGTTGTAAACCGAATGACTAAGTCAACATATTTCCTGACAGTTAAGACCACAGATTCAGTAGAAGATTATGCCAGACTATATATCCAGGAATTGGTCAGACTATACAGGGTTCCCTTGTGCATTATCTCATATAGGGATACTTAGTTCACCTCACACTTCTAGAAGTCATTCTAGAAAGAAATTTGTACTCAGATCAAGCTCAACATAGCTTTCCACCTGCAGATAGATGGACAGGCTGAGTGGATGATTCAGAATGTAGAGGATATGTAGAGGGTTTGTGTGATCGAATTCAAGGGCAGTTGAGATGATCACCTACCTCTGATTGAGTTTGTATACAACAACATCTACCACTGCAGTATTCAAATGACCCTATTTGAGGCATTATATGGAAGGAGGTGCAGATCTCCTATAGGGTGGTTTGAGGTTGGTTAATCTACCTTTATAGGCCCGGATTTAGTACATGAGGCCATGTAGAAGGTTCAAATTATCAGGGAATGACTGAGAACAGCTCAAAGTCGACAGAAATGTTATGTAGATGTGAGGAGAAGGGAGTTGGAGTTTTTTGTGGATGATTGGGAATACCTGAAAATATCACCTCTGAAGGGGGTGATGAGATTTGGGAAGAAAAGAAAGCTCATTCCCAAATATATTGGTCCTTACAAAATCTTGAGACGCAATGGAAATGTGGCTTATGAGCTGGAGCTACCTATGGGGTTAGCATCAGTGCACCCAGTCTTTCACGTGTCTATGTTAAAGAAATGCATCAGTGACCCAACCTCAATAGTGCCTCTAGAAAGTGTTGGTATAAAGGATAGTCTCTCTTATGAAGAAGTTCCAATTCAGATCCTAGACCATCAGGTTCATAAGCTAAGAAATAAGGAGGTCACTTTAGTAAAGGTCTTATGGAGGAACCAGCTAGTTAAGGGAGCTACATGGGAATAAAAAGTAGACATGATGGCTAAATACCCTCATTTATTCCCTTTCAGTTCAGCTTCAGCATCAGGTATTAAGTTCCTCCTCGGTACTCCTTTCCATTCAATACCCTCTAGCTCTATTCATGTTTTAAAGGTGCATCCTAGTTGCGTAAGTTCAGCTAGTACACCTCAGTCGGAGTCAGTCACTTCTTCAACAATTAGTTTATAGCTTGTAGTTTGGCGTTGCAGTTTCTTTCCCCAGTCTCTCATCTTATATAGACTTCATTCGAGGATGAATGATACCAATGGGGAGATATTGTAACACCCCAAAAGTTTTGTAGATCGAAAATTCAGACTAAGCATGAAAAACCAGAATGAAATCAAAAAATCCTGTCTCAGAACGACTCAAACAACGAGTCATTGTCAGAAACAACGACCCATTTCTTGAGTCATTGTTAGCCTTGCCAATGGTTTTTCAGGAACCAACAAGACATGGAACGACCCATTATGAGCAGTAACGAATCATTTTGTCACCCGTTATTACTCAATTCAGAAACTTGACCCAACCTTTCCCAGAACAAACGAGCCTAGTGACGGGTCATTGGAGAAAACAATGACCCATCGTACTGAATCGTTAGGAGAGGCCCTGAAGTTATGTAGTTTTGTGGGGGAAAAGATACAACGAATCATGTTATTCATCCATTAATCAAGCCCAGAAAGCCTTTAAGTTCCCCCAGTAGTGACGACGAGCAGTGAAAATGACCCATTGTGTCAGCCAACGAGTCAATCTATTGTCCATTGGCAGGAGTTCAGTCTTTTGTTTAAATCTTCCTAGTGACAACGAGCGGAACCAACGACCCGTTGGTTCATCAGACAAGTCGTTGTTTCCGTCCATTGTCCAGTTCTAGTAAGCTAGAATTTTTTGCCCAGGACCAACGACTGTTCCCAACGGGTCGTGGTCACAATCAACAACCTGTTGTGTGACCCGTTGGATCCCGATGGGCAGTTCTTCAAACATTCCCTCAGGATTATTTTTGTAATGTTCCATTATTCTAATGCCTAAACTACATCATTTTGGGGGTTTGTTTAGAAGGGGATTAAGGGAGCTGATTGATTTTCCTCTCATTCTCTCCCAAAACTCACAGGATCAGTACGTAAACTCAGAACTCTCCTCTCAAGTAAAAGCTAAGGCATTCAAATTCCTTCTCATATTTCTCAAGGATTTCTACCACAGGTATGTGGGACTTGAACAAGGGTATTCCTTCACCCTTGTGTCCTAAAGTTTTCAGAGAATCCTAGTTTTACAATATCTCTAGATATCATGATTTACTGATTTTCTTTGACTGTGAGATTTCCCTGTTTCCTCTATAATGTTAGACTATCATGACTAGAATTCTTCATGCTTATAATAGTATTTTTAGTTATGCAATATGTTATATTTGAACTTGAGCTTGGCATGAATTCTCACAGAGTTTGTTTATCAACCGATAATGTCTTAAATTAGCATGAGTTGTCATGTATACCAGAATAGTTCCTAGAAAATGAGCAATTGTGATGTATAGTATCTTTTGTCATTTTCAGCATACCATTCACAGCAATATAGTCAATATTCAGTATACTAGTATCTTCTAGAAATGCCAGTTGATTAGTTTGACTATAGTCATTCTTTGAGGAGTTTAGTAAAACTCTGTAGTCTCAGTTATCAATCATCAGATGTTCTTTACACAGTTACAGTTCTTTAAGATAAAGAATCTCTAACAAGTCTTAGAACACCAGTAATTCAGTTATCAGGTCCTTCAGACTCTTAGGTTGCTTCCAAATAAGTAGTCCTAACTTAAGTCTTAGGACATCAGTTTTGAGTTATCAGTACAATTAGATATAGTTAGGAGTTCAGTGGGAGTATAACTTAGCATCGAGCGACTGGGGTTCAACGCTCCTAGGTTCCCAAAACTATGTTGCCACTGTAGGTTATTAGCCCGACTAGGTCTCAGACAGTGATCACCTAGCTCAGTCTCTATACTCTAGCAAGGTATAATTGGCTTTCTCCGATGGACTGTATACATCAGACTCCATGTCTAGCTCACATGGTTATATGTTGTTTATAGTCTCTCCCACAATATACTACAACACAGTATAGCCAGTACAGTACAGTCTCGGTCCAGTCCTCCAGATTTCAGGATATGTTTATGACCTTCAGTCAGTGGTTAGTAGTTACAGTATTTATTAGATTTTCAGATGCTCAGTACTTATGATTTTCGTTATGGTCATTTCATGTCTTGTCAGCGTAGTATTTAGATTTTCAGCCTAATTATGTTTGTTTTATATTTCACTTACTCAATACGTTTAAAGTACTGATGCATACTTTCTATGTTGTGTCATCTTATGATACAGGTGTAGATTCTCAGTCTCAACATCATTATTAGTTCTCCTCCGGTGATTTCAACAGTGCTCAGTGGTGAGTCCTCATATTTTGAAGACGAGAGCTTATTTTACATTTCAGTTTTGTTTAGTTTTCAGACGTTAGAGTTAGTTGGGGGTTTATCCCAATAACTCATCAGTTTGTGATTAGAAGGCTTTCAAACAATGTTTACAAACTCAGCTAGTTTTTCAGACTTGTCATTTATGCAGTTATAATTAATTTTGCTATCAACTTCCGCTCATGTATGTTCAGTTTTATCAGTATGCTCTACCAAGGTTTACTTAGGGTCACTTGTGATCCTAAGTACCGTATCGCATCCAGGGTGTAGACTCGGGTCATGACAGCCATATGCATATTTTTGAGAGTAAGGTCTAGCACCGAGTAGGCTAGGGGTCCAGGCAAACCCCGAGTCTCAGAACAACGTGCCACCATAGGTATATATTCGTGTTCAAACCCTACGGAGACTCACAAGTGATATTACGCCTTAATCATTTCTTTCCTTGGCAAGCTTGGGATGACTCTGCCCACTTGAGAGAGATAGTTAGGGCATCATGTAACTTCTATCATGATGGTGTCGATTATGAAAAAGCCTCCCATTATTCCTCATGCTTTCAGTTACTCATGTTCATGTCTTATGATATTATGTTTTATAGCATATTTGACCCATTGATCAGTTTATGAGTTTTCACGTATGTTTTCTAGTATGGAACACTATATGTTTTCTATTTCTAAACCTTGGGTCATTATGTTCAGCTTATGATTACTTCAGAGATATGACGTTTAACATGTTGTCCTTACTCTCATGTTCTATCTTGTTTTATATTTATAATTTCAGACTATCGTTTTACTAGATATTTTACTTTCTCTACATACTCAGTACATTCAAAGTACTGATCGCATACTCTATGCTATATCATCTCATGATATATATTCAGGTGATCCATCTCAGTACCGTCATTAGCTCGCTCCCGCTCAGTCCAGCTCTATCTCAAGTTTGGTGAGTCCTCATGATTTGAGGATGTTAGTTTTTATTATATCTTTTTTGTTTATTTCTTTTAGTTTCATAGATAGTGAGCTAGTTGGGGGTGTTGTCTCATCAGCTCCTCAGATGTTTAGGGGCTTTTCAGACAGCTATGTATAGATGGTTCAATGATGTTGGTTCGTGTTCACATTAATGTAGTTATATTATGCATACTTCCTCTCATATTACGTTTATTCTTTATTTTCCCTTAGTAATGCTCTTATTCATGTTGTGTATATGTCATGGGTTAGTTTGGAGTCATTCGTGGTTCTAGGTCTCGTGTCTCGACCCGGGATCCTAGCTCAGGTTGTGACAAACATGGTATTATAGCATTAGGTTTTAGAATGTCCTAGGGTGTCTGAAAGCCACATTAGGTAGAGTCTTTTTCATAGATGTGAAGCATGCCACAGTTATGAGGAAGAGGCTATGAAATATTTTAGAAAACTTCCCTTCTTTCATGATATATGTCGTGTGATAAAGTACCTCTCTCTACTCCTCTAACTCGTACAATACGCGTTTGCAGAAACATACCTCTCCATCGAGTCAATGGAAGAAAAAACGGTAACGGAAATGGCCATGGCAATGGCAATGGAGATGAGCATAAGCCAGCCCCACCAGCTCCAGCTAATCCCTTGTCGGAGTAGGTTACTCATGCGGAGTTCAGGGCTGCATTTCAGATGTTAGCATAGGCCATGACTGCTCAGGTCAACCAATAGATTGTGGCTCATATGAACCAAAATGGGAATGTGGCGGCGGCTAGGGTGCGAGACTTTATCTGGATGAACCCACCTAAGTTTCATGGGTCAAAGGTGGATAAGGACCCACAAGAGTTTATCGAGGAGGTCCAGAAGATCACCCAAGTTATGGGTGTTTCAGCAGAGGATAGTTCAGACTTGGCCTTCTATTAGGCCATCCTCGGCCTTCTTCGTTTTCGATGAAAAAAAAAAATCTCGCTCCGCCAGCAAGGAGCGAAAGAACCAAGTTTTCTGTGGTGATGTCAGAATTTGCACCTATTTGTATCTATTTAGTGATCAACTCAAGGGGGTTTCTCACATTTGGTTCTGGCAGTGGAAGGNGAACCAAATGTGAGAAACCCTATTTAGTGATCAACTCAAGGGGGTTTCTCACATTTGGTTCTGGCAGTGGAAGGAGAACAAGGGAGTTGGTATAGTCTCCGTTGGTTGGGATGAGTTTGTTACGGCTTTCTTGGATAGATTTTTTTTGAGAGTTGAGGAAAGAAAAGGAAGCAGAGTTCGTCAACTTGAAGAAAAATGACATGACTATTAAAGAGTATGCCCTAAAGTTTACCTAGGTGTCCAAGTATTCTCCGGAGATGGTTGCTGATCCGAAGGCTCGTATGAGCAAGTTCGTGAATAGGGTGCAGATTCATTAGTCAAGGAGTGTGGGACCAACATGATGATTAATGATATAGATATCTCCCAACTGATAATATATGCCCAACAGATAAAAGCAGAGTAGATGAAGGAAAAAGAGAGAGAGGCCAAGAGGGCCAGGACAGGGAGATTTGGGTAGTTCTAGCAAAGGTCCAGTGGTGGACATCGCCCTCAGTCCCCCTAAAGGTCATCAGCGCCAGCTCCATTATCAACTAGTGTCCATCTAGACCTCGAGGAGATCAGAGAGGTAGAGCGTCAGGCTCTAAGGGTTAGAGGAGCATGACAGTAGAGAACACTTTCCCAGTTTGCTGAAAATGTGGTAAGAACTACCCAGGAGAGTGTTTGGTTGGCTCTGATATTTGCTTCGCTTGTGGGAAGCCCAAGCACAAGCGCAGGGATTATCCTTTGTCTAGGCAGGGTGACACTAGAGGCCATGCCCCAGCCACCACTTCAGCAACTCGCCCATCTCATCAGGGTGCCTCTTCTAGTGCAGGTGGAAGACATCACCAAAATAGGTTCTATGCACTCTTATCTCCCCAGGAGTAGGAGTGCTCACCCGATATATTTATTGGTATATTGTGAGTATTCCATGTTGATGTTTATGCATTATTAGATGAAGGGGCTAGATTATCCTTCGTGACTCCTTATGTTGTTGTTAGATTTGGAGTCAGTCTCGAAATCCTATCAAAACCCTTCTTAGTCTCTACTTCGATCGGTGAGCCAATTTTAGCTCGATGGGTATATAGAAATTACCCTATCACTATTCTTTAGAAATTCATTTCAACTGGCTTAGTGGACTTACATATGACCGATTTTGATGTTATCTTCAGTATGGATTGATTGCATGCTTGTTATGCCTCGGTCAATTATAGAACCCGTACAGTAGAGTTTCGATTTTTGGGTGAACCAGTCCTAGAATAGAAGGGTAGTTCAGTTGTGCCTGTAGGTCGCTTTGTTTCCTATCTCAAGGCCATAAAGATGATCTCCAAGGGTTGTGTATACTATCTAGTTTGGATTAAGAATTCTACATCTGAGACCCCGACTCTTCAGTCATTTCCTATTGTATGTGAGTATTCGGAGGTGTTCTCAGATGATCTACCAGGAGTCCTTCCCCAGCGAGAGATTTACTTTTGTATTGATATTCTCCTTGATATGCAACCTATATCCATTCCTTCTTACAGAATAGCTTCAGCCGAGCTAAAAGAGTTTAAAGAGAAGTTGAAGGATCTTTTAGATAAGGGTTTCATCAGGCCTAATAAGTCCCCATGGGGTGCTTCAGTTCTCTTTGTTCAGAAGAAGGATAGTTCTCTTAGGATATGCATTGACTATCGGCAATTTAACAAAGTCATAATCAAGAATTAGTATCCCCTCCCTAGGATTTATGACTTATTTGACCATCTTCAAGGTGCTAAGTGCTTTTAATGATATACCTCAGATCTGGCTATCACCAGCTCAAAGTTAGGGAGAGTGACACTCCAAAGATAGCCGTCAAGACACGGTATGGTTACTATGAGTTCGTAGTTATGTCTTTTGAACTAACGAATGATCCTAAATATTTTATGGACTTAATGAACAGGGTGTTCAAGCAGTATTTAGATATATTCATGATTGTCTTCATAGATGATATCCTCATATACTCTCAAAGTGAGGAGGAGCATACCTCTCATTTGAGGATTGTGTTGCAAACTTTCAAGGATCGCTAGTTGTTTACTATATTTAGCAAATGTGAGTTCTAGATGAACTCAGTAGCATTCTTGGGTCATGTGTGTGTCCAGTGAGGATGTGTAGGTGAATTCTCAAAAGATAGAAATGATGAAGAATTGACTTAGACCTGTCATTCCCATGGATATTAGAAGTTTCTTGGGTTTAGCTGGCTACTACAGGAGGTTCATAAGAGGGATTTTCATCCATTTCAGCACCATTGACTAAGTTGACCCAGAAGTCAAATTTCAGTGGTTGGAGGCTTGCGAAAAGAGTTTTCTAATGTTAAAGGCTCAACTCACTTTAGCCCTAGTATTGACCTTATCGGAGGACACAGATATTTTCTTTGTGTATTGTGATGCGTCTATGTTTGGTCTTGATAGTGTGTTGATGCATCATGGTAAAGTTATTGTGTATGCCTCAAAACAGCTTAAGACTCATGAGAAGAATTACCAGACGCATGATCTAGAGTTGGCAGCTGTGGTGTTTGCCTTGAAGATTTGAAGGCTCTATTTGTATAAGGTACATGTGGATATATTCACGGACCACAAGAGCCTTCAGTATGTGTTTACTCAGAAGGACCTAAATTTGCCGCAAAGGAGATGGCTAGAGCTTCTCAAGGACTATGACATGAGTGTCCTTTATCATCCGAGCAAGGTCAATGCAGTGGCGGATGCTCATAGTAGGTTGTCCATGGAGAGTGTGTCTCATGTAGAGAGTGGGAGAAAGGAGTTAGTGAAGTATGTCCATAAGCTTGCTCGTTTAGGAGTTCGCCTTACAAATTCTTCAGATGGTGGTGTTATTGTTCAGAATGGGTCGAAATCTTCATTGGTAACAGAAGTTACAGCAAGGCAAGATGAGGATCCTATCCTAGTGAAGTTGAAGAAAGTAGTCCGAAATCAGAAATTAGAGATTTTCTCCCAAGGGGGAGATGGTGTACTCTAATATCAGGGTCGATTGTGCGTTCTGGTTGTAGAGGACTTGAGAAAGCAGATATTGAGCGAGACTCATGGATCTTGGTACTCTATCCATCTAGGTGCCACTAAGATGTACCGCGAAAGTTTAATAGTAGAATGGCATGAAGAAGGACATAGAGAAATTTGTGGCTAAGTGCCCGAATCACCAAGGGGTGAAGATTGAGCATTAGAGACCTGGAGGTATGCTTCAGGACATCAGCATTCCTACTTAGAAGTGGGAAAAGATCAACATGGAATTTATTACAGGGCTGCCTTGTACATGCTGACAGTGTGTACATTCGAGAGTTAGTTCAGTTGCATAAACTTCCTTTTTCCATCATCTCAGATAAGGGTACTCAATTAACCTCTTAGTTTTGGAGATCATTTCAGAAGGGACTTGGTACTCAAGTGAAGCTTGGCACAAATTTTCACCCGAAGACAGATGGTCAGGACGAGCAGACCATTCAAACTCTTGAGGACATATTGAGAGTGTGTGTTATTGATTTCAAAGGTAGTTAGGATGCCTCTCATTGAGTTTTCCTAAAACTACAGTTATCACTCCAACATTCAGATGGCACCATTTGAGGCTCTTTACGGGAAGAGGTGTAGATCACCGATTAGATGGTTCGAGGTAGGTGAGGCTATGTTGATAGAGCCAAATTTAGTTCATGAGGTTATGGAGAAAGTTCAGCTCATTTAGAGAGAGGCTGAAAATAGCTCGGAGTCGGCAAAAATCTTATGCGGATGTTAGGAGAAGAGAGTTTGAGTTTGAAGTCAATGATTGGGTGTTCTTGAAGGTGTCTCCCATGAAGGAGGTCATAAGGTTCAGTAAGAAAAGAAAGCTTAGTCCCCGATACATTGGTCTTATAGGATTTTGAGGCGAGTTGGCAAGCTGGCATATGAGTTGGACCTACCAGCAAAGTTAGCTTCAGTGCATCCATTTTTTCATGTATCTATGTTGAAGAAGTGCATTGGCAACCCAATCTTAACGGTTCCGGTAGAGAGTATTGGTGTGAAGGATAGCCTTACTTATGAGGAGGTTCTGGTAGAGATCCTTGATCGTTGGATTCAGAAGTTGAGAAATAATAAAGTAGCTTCAGGGAAGGTTTTGTGGAGGAATTAGCTTATTGAGGGAGCTACATGTAAATCTGAAGCAGATATGATGGCTAAATACCCGAATCTTTTTCCTTCTGACTTAGTTCCAACATGAGGTATCAGTTTCCTCCCTAAGTACTCTATTCAATTTTGTGTCAAGTTCATGCCTCTCAGTTCCTTTCATGTCATAACATGCATGTATGTTTCATGAATTCAGTTCAGTTATGTATCTCAGTCCGAAGTCGGTCACTCTGTCAGTTTTTCAGTCTATAGCTTTCAATTCTGGGATTGCTGCTCCTTCCCTTATCTTTTAAGCTTATTAAGTCTTTATTCAAGGATGAATGTTCCCAAGGGAGAGATAATGTAACACTCCAAAAGTCTTCATGATCAAGCCCTAGACTTGTAGCAGAATCAGTAGAAAAATTTGCAATTTACTCAGAATGACTAGTTGTATGAGTCGTGGTTTGAAGTGACGGGTCGTGGGAGCAGTCGTGGTAAGCAGTAGTTTCTCCTGGTCTAGTGATAACGACCAGTGGTACGATTCTTAGGAGGTAGTGATGAGTCGTGGTGTCATTTGTCCTAAGGAATTCCCGAAGTAGATGGAGGGTGCATAGGCCCATACCACGAGTCGTGGTTGGATAGTAGGACTCATAGTTAGGGGTCGTGGTTTGATTCTTCTGAGGGAAAGCTGATGTAACGAGTCGACTTGTTGTAAGAAAAAATGAGTCATGGTAAGTGCCCATGGTTTGAGAACCAGAGAACCAGAAAATGGGACTGACAAGCAACGGAAGGAAACCACGAGTCATGGTAAGGTGGTACAACTCATGGTGATTGGCAGCTAACTTTTTTATTATATTTTTTTAGGGGTATTTTCGTAACTTCCTAAGCTTCTAACCCCAAAATGACGTTGTTTTGGGTTTTTTAAAGAGTGTATTAAGGGGTTTACCCTAGCCTAAGTCCTTATTCTTTCAAAACAATAGTGGATTGAAGGTCCTCTCAAGATTAAGGCTAGGGTTCTTCATCAAATCTCTTCAAATCTTTCTTGGATTTTCAATACAAGTTTAAGAGTCAATTACCCATTTGCGCGAGATAGTTGGGCCATATGTAAGCTCTATCATAATGGTGTTGGTTATAACGAAGCCTCCTATTGTTCCTCATGTTTTCAGTTACTCATGTTCATGTCTTATGATATTATGTTTTATAGCATATTTGACCCATTGATTAGTTTATGAGTTTTCGTGTATGATTTCAAGTATGACACACTATATGTTTTCTATTTCTAAACCTTGGGTTATTATGTTCAGCTTATGATGAATATCTCATGGCTTATGGTTACTTCAGAAATATGAC
>JACEIK010002885.1:31565-61571 GCA_018107945.1 Datura stramonium
CGACTCAAGAAAATATGGGCAACTTACGTTCCCACCTAATGCGGCACCAAAACTAATTTCAAAGAGATTTAAGATATTGTATATCCCAAAGAACAACAAAACAACGGATCCACAAGAACGCGTGACAACAGTAAAAGGTAATGATATGCAGCCTGATGAGATTGAAACAATGCTGCTGAAAAAATTCTAACAAGCCTTATCAAAGGAAGTAGTGACATGGTATTCTTTATTACCTAAATATTTCATTAAATTTTCTGAAATGCTTGCAGATATTTGAAAAGGCACACAATGAAGCAAAAAAAGTACAAGCAAGTAAAGTAGACATCCTCAAAATAGCCCAAGGCAATTCAAAATTTCTACTAAAGTTTGTGATCCAATTTCATAGAAAAAGGATGTTGCTACCACCAATCCCGGATAGATAGGCGTAGAAGCTTTCCACTAAGGGACTCAATCCAAGAAGTTCAAATGCATCTTTAAAGTTAAAGGAGAATTTTACGGAATTTTCATCAACAACATGGTGGATGTTCATAATAGGTATTAATCCAGAATTCGAGTTAAGGATCACCCCGATTGGCACCATCGGTATCTTCGGATCGGTGGCTGAGGCACTCGAGGAAAAACCTCAGATACAATACAAGACCTTCGAGGGAAAGGTATCTACTATATGTTCTTATGGAGAGTGAAAATCGAGGGGTGAATTTAATTTCCTAAAATTAAATAAGGGTATCGACTATAGAATACTTCCAAGTTGACTATAATCCTCTGAAGAGTTAGAAGAATAATAAGAAGTAGCGATAATTTAAACAAGAAAAATGAAGAATTGGAATTATACTGGTATGGATCCATGGTGGTGCTAGTCTAGTTCTTTGGATTACAACGATTTCTTTGGAGTTTGTTGAAAGTGCGGTTACGGGGAGAGTTCTTGAACGGCTTATAGAAACGATTTTAATTTAGTTCTAAGTAATTTACTGTCCTGATCTCACAGTATATCTACCTAACTATTCTTTCTTTTGATCTTACTAGTAACTATTACATATTATAATGTTGAATAAGAAACGAGAAAAGTCGAGTTGATCAAATGAAGTTGCGCACTTTTTCTGATTCTTCTTAGTCTTTTATTATCTTGAGAGGTTATTGAGAAGGTAAGGGATCGATTTCTATGATCTCAATCTGATAGCTCTAAAGTAACCCAAAAAAAATATCTCAAATCAAATTAATTGAAATGTGTGATTGAGATCTTTGATGGAAATCGATATCTTTCTTGCATGAAAGATTTGATTTTGTTTCATATTTGATGCAGCATTTGACTTTCCATTCGCCAGGTATCATTGATAGATGACTTTGAGTTGGAGATAGAATGCGATGATATCCTTTGAGTGGGTAGATATGATTTTCCTTTCAATGTGTCCTTGATAGATGACTACGAGTTGACTTTCCTTTTTTGGTAGTTGATATAGTTGACTTGTAAGCAGCCAGTTTTTCCTTATTTACTAAGCTTTGCTTGTGTGAAGGTGAGATGGATGTGATTTGAAATTCCACACTTCTTGTAATTTTACCAGTTTTTACTTCCATAACGTTGAATTGATTTATGGTAAATTGCATCTGTGCTCTTTGAGGCTAAATGCGTGAATGTCATCTTAGTTGATTCCTTAATCGATAGTTTGAATATTTTAAGAATTCCCTAAAAAGTAAATTTGATAAGTGTCATCATTAAAATATTTTAAGGAGATAATGCTGCTGAATCTCCCCCTTTTTGATGATGACACATCAAAGTACACATTAATTTGTACTTCCCTAAATATCTGACTATAGTTGCATTGAGACTCTCTTGGAGAGACTCCTGTTTCAAGTGATGCTCCCCGTAATTTGATGGTCCATGGGGTATTGATTTGTTTGTTTCATTGTTAACCGAGAAGTGTCGGTACATTTTGATAACCCAAACATTCGTTCATCACTATCATTCATTCTCCCCCTTCATTATCAAAAAAAGGAGGGACCAAAATGATGTATCACACCTGTGACGCGGCGCATGTACACACATAGACAGACGAGAGAGAGAGAGTAGATGCCTCAAAGTGGGCACGAGTTCCAACGCACACACAAACAGAGAAATAGAGGCATTCAAGATTCGCTAGAAAGTATTTCGGGATGTTGATAATCCTTTCAGAAAAGGAGTGGTAAGACTTACGAATGTGTTTGTACAAGGAAGCATAGGAGGTCTAGATGGCCAAAGCAAGTTCATTTTTGAAACTTCGGCTCTAGCTGCGTTAGGCCAGGCTTACCTCGGAGGCTTGATTGATCGACTTCTCCTTCTGCTTGAATACCATGAGAAGTGAGTCTTCGGCTTTTTCACTTCCTCACTAGAGTCTGCTATCCTTTGTAACCACTTGTGCTAGAGAGAGTTGAACTTTGTGCAAGTTATCTACCGTTGCACTTAAAGTAGCTTTAATTTCTAGAGCTTCCTTCAACAAATTCTCCAAGTAGATTCTTAGGGCATTAATAGAGTTGGAATTTGCGGGGTTGACTTCAATGGTCGGTTTCTATTTAGGCTTAAAACCATCCTTCTTGTGCCACTTCCCTTTAGCAAAAATAGCCCATGGCGGCAGCTTGATTTTCATATGTAAAGATATCTCTTTGATAGGATAACCCAGCTGGTCGATTCCAATGTCCTTAGTCACGGCGAGATCAAATTCCATAAATGAGACTTGCATTACCACAGTGTCCCGGCAACTTTCCAACATATAACCCAGAAATCATTCAAGCCCAATTAATCTTTATTTATCTAAGCAGACGGTATACCACAAATATGTCTCTCCTAAAAGAGAACTGAGATCTTTATGAGGTAGCAGAGTAGTGGCGACAAGGTGCGCAAGAATTCAATTTTCAAAACAAATTTATGAGTCCAAAATCAGCTAGATTGGATCCTTCCTCAGCAAGAACTTTTCTTTGTCAAGAGAAACCTCAAAATCATCTGGCCACACGCCATTGAAGATGAAACTTTTCAAAAACTTAGTATCAAAATATTATTCCAAGCAAAATTGACTTAGCATAATTCAATTCTCTAGAACTAGGGTTACGAGTTCACCATTGTCCTAAGAGATTCTCAAGTTTGCAATAAATAGTTTTACAAGCTCTTTATATACCTCATTGTCACATAGTAGGAACAAAGTGTCAAGTTTTTGATAGGTAGAGAACACTAGCATAGGAAATGCGAGTTTTCCGGTTGCTCAAGGTAGATTTCACGACCAGAGTGAAGGGCTGTCTTTGAAAGCAAAAAAATTGATTTCACTGAGGATCTACAATTGCATATCCTCTGTCTTGAATTCTATGGAGGGAGAATGCGCTTTGGTCTTCTTGTGAGAGGAAAGATAGGATTTATTACATACAAGGAAGACTCGGGGAATCGTCCATAGAGGAATCGAAGATTTCTAATTAGAGAGAAAAGGATTGAGAAGGGCTTTTGAGCCTTTTTCTTTGCGGTTTTTCTGAGTTTGCGTCATTGGAGAATTAGCCATGGAGGAGAAGGGGAAAAGGATGTAGAATAGAGGATGGGAAATATGAGACGATAGTAAGGAGATACGGTAAATAGAGAAAAAGAAGTGAAAAGACGTGTAGGTTGGGTGAAAAGATGGAATGCAAAGGATTTTCATAAAAAGAAGTGATAATAATGATACGGTAGGAAAGGGGTCACAAAATCGGATTAAGAAAATATTAACACAAAATTAATTAGAAGTTCTTGATGTGAAGCGAGGTCTATAGGAGCCACACCATGTCCAGAAGCTGCAGACACCACTTCCGTGACACGGGTGGTGGTAGCTTTCGATCACTTTCATCTTTGCATGATCGACTTCAACCTTGAATGACACCTTATGGTAAGGACGATACCCTCCTTGACTAAAATGTCATTTCTCTAGTTGGGCACAAGGTTGGAGTCTTCACATCGAGCTAGCGCCTGTCAAGATTACTGCAAACATGTAGCAAATGAATTACGCAAACGGAAAAGTCATCCATAAATACCTCGACAAAATCATCCACCATATCGTGAAAGATCGCTATCATGCATTTTTGGAATGTGGCGGGTGCATTGCATAGACCAAATGGCATCTGCACAAAGCATATGTCCCATAAGGACATGTAAAAGTAGTCTTCTCCTAGTCCTCTTGGAGCTATGGCTATTTGGTTATAGCGAGTATCATCAAGGAAACAATAATATTCTTGACCTATAACCTATTCAATATCGATCAATAAATGGGATAGGATAATGATCTTTCTCGTGGACTCATTGAGCTTTTCGTAGTCCATGCAAATTCGCCGGCCACATGACTATGCGTATAGGAATCGAGCTCATTCTTCTCGTTAGTGACCACGGTCATCCCTCTTTCTTTGGACACCTTTGACGGGCCCGGCCATTCCTTTGTCTAAAATGGGATAGACCACACATGCATCAAGCTTCTTGATCACTTGTTCCTAACTACATCCTTCATCATAGGATTCAACCTCAGTTGATGTTATCTGGTAGCTTGCTCCTTCCATAAAATCTACTGTTTGTGCCAAAAGCTAGATTCCCTAATGTCGACATTTCCACCCCATTGCTTTCTTATCCCTCTTGAGAACCACCAATGCATCCTTCACACCGCCCACTCTGTCGGTTAGCGGAGATGATGGCTTGAAAGGTGTCATCTTCCCCAAAAATACATACTTCCATATGTGGAGGCATTGTCTTCAACTCCAATTTGAATTGCTTCCCCAATAGATGGTTTTGGCAATGGTTCCAAGGTTCCTCATCGATGGTGAAAGTGCAGCTGCTGAGGAAACCATTTTGGTTCGTTCAACATCTGCCTTCATGCGTAGCCTGTCTCTAAATGATCGGAGCCCGTAAGATCTCTCCAAGGATCTTGAAAATCAACAATTTGAAGAATTGCTTCTGGTTTAGCACATTGATTCTTTGATAGCTCCTCATAAATGGTCGGAGCTTCATGGGCCTTGTACACATCAAACACCTCCACCCCCATCATGCGCTCGCGTAGTTGCATTTTCGCATGACCCAATCAATCGGCGCTCGGCGGTTTCCAGAAAGGACGTCCCAAAATAAATGGGACTTCCGCATTCGACTCAAAATCCAAGATAATAAATCCACTTTGGGAAAATGAGGGAGCCCTTGCACTAGCATCCTACACAATACCATCGGATTTGGCCAAAGAACGGTCGGCTAGGTTTGCAAGATCACATTAGTTAGTGCAGCGCCCATTGCTTCTTAATTTCAAGATGTCGGCATCAAGTTTATGCTTGCTCCCAAATCACATAGTCCGCGATCTCAATGCTTTGCCCGATTGTGATACGAATGGTAGCTCCCGGGGGTCCTTGAGCTTTATCGGCAACCTATTACGTATACGAAAAGTGCACTCTCGATGCAGCGCACGTAGCATACTCTAGTCAATGCCTTTTGTTTTCTACGATGTCCTGATACACTTTGCATATTGCGCACTCCCTACAAAACATCAACCAAGGTAATTAATGTGTACTGTTCAGCACCTCCATGAACTTCTTAAAGCAGCTTCTTCCCTTGTGCTTCTTTAATCTTTGAGGAACCGGGGTGGTGGTGCTCCACCTCATTTCCTTTTCCTTCCCCTCATCATCATGTTCCCCATCTTTTCCACTTGCTCTTTGATGCTGAGGTGATCATTCTAGCTCCACCTCCTTAAGTTATGATCCACTCTTGTAGTCCTTTTGCATTGACTTGCTTGGGATTTGGGTCGGTATCACTCATTAGTCCTCCTCTTAGGCCTAGTGTTTTAAGCTCCGGCTAATTGTCCCAGCGGTACTCCAACGCCTTTGTAGCTAACTGCTGATTTTTCATTTCAGGTGCTAATTTCACATAATCAGCCGGCATTTTGCGCTTGGTTAGCTATAATTGTTTTGAACATGTCCTCAATGCTGTTGGGTGGAGGAGGAGGTGCATTGTTTCCTCTGCAATATTAAAGTGAAAATTACGATGCCCCCACGATTTCTCTACACGCCACGATTCGAACTTTGCCCTTGATGGCTATTACTACCCCGAGAGAAATTCGATGATTCCTCCAATTTGAGTTGTAATTGTTTCCATACTATTGTTTATTATTCTCTGGGCGTTCCAAACAAGTTCTTAGAATGCAGTTTACACCACAACACAAATTTGAGTGTTCATTACTCCACATACTTCACACCATATACGTTGAGCTTGCATTATTTGGGGCTTGTGCTTAATTCAAGCTCATTTGTTGTAAGTGGGTGTTGAGTTGATTTTGCAACGCGACTATACGTACGGTGATAGGCTGTAAACCATCAACCTCGGAGCTCCTACCGCTTTCCCTTGTTCCTCGGAGCCTTTAAGCATACCAGAGTGGTGGATGCTGTTTGTTGCTCTAGAATTATCTGTCTTAACAAGCTGACTTCTTCTCAAGAGCTTCCCTTCTTTGGCGAAGAAATTATCTCTCGACTCACATAAATGAATCCACCAACTCCTCTTCTTTTGACATTCATAAGAATTCAACCTTCACGCAAGAGAAAGGCTAGATCAAGTTGTCAACACTTATATAATTTGTAAACTAACACTAAGAAAATAATTTTACCAATTGCCAGAGTCCTAGACAGCGGTGCCAAAAACTTGTTATTTGGTGGAAACTACTGCGCAAGTGCACGTGGTCGAACAAGTAGTAAAGTGGCTTATTTCCAAGCCAAGTATCGATCCCACGTGAGGGTGAACTACGGTATTAATTAGCAGCGTCGGTGAACTATATCTTTATGAATGCGAACAACCAAATAAATAATGTTTTAAGAGTTAGAATTTTACTAATTAATGAGAATCTAAGTCAAGATTATAATTTGAGTGAACAATAGCAATGAACAATCTGAGGTTAAGACTAACATGAAGGATGTAATTTATCAATTCAATTAAACTAATCTTCTCCTTCGGTTGCTAGTGGGAATTTATTTCACATGGATTGGATCTTTCGACTCCTATCCAATTTAAGATTCATGAGACCTTAATCTACATTTCTATGATAAAAGAATTTCATGCTCTAGCCATACATATAGATTCCTTAATTGACTAATAAGACTTTCAAATATATTTCTATTCGAATGATAAAGAAAATCTTTTCTCAATTTTCTGACTAAGAAAAGATCATATCCCTACCAAATTCACATGTCTGTCCAATTTATTTCCTTTCAAAATCAAATTGAATTTCTAGATATACATTGGTCAAACATTAATGCGGTAAAAATAAGAATTGATAGAACAACCATTGAAGAAAAGATGAAAAGCTTGGAAATGATCAACAATTACATTCCTCTACAATTATTCTTAGCCTCGGCAAGAAGTGAATCAGCCACTCATTTGTAGATTAAACATCATAAAATAAGTAGAATTCATAAAAGCAGAGTGAGATTAAAGAAAGAAAGAAAGAACCTAGGAATTTTCATCCTCTCAGCACATGAAAACCGCGTTCTTACTCAACCAGCTTCGGGAATGTTTAAAATAAAACCTAAGTATTGCTATTTACCTTACTATTGAGAATTTTTCGAGAATAACGAGCAACGTGGTACGAGTGTATCGTGGAGCACTCCTCCGTGCCACGGGGTATCGCGGACCCTCACTAGAAGTCGGCTCCCAAGCAAATGCACCTCAACGTGGCACGGTTTGCATTGCGGAGCCTTGCCTCCGTGCCACGGTGCTATCGCGCACCTTGCTAGACTTGAGGTTCCGGAGTAATTACTACTCAACGTGACACGGAGTGCATCGCGGCTCCTTGCCTCCGTGTCACGGAGAGTACTGTGAACCTCACGAAATTTGACAAAGTGAATTCATCGAGCGGAATGCCTTCGCGATGGCAGCGTGACACGGCTCATCGAGCCTTATTTTCAGCTGCTCTCCACTTTGTCAACTTCACTACTTGTTTCCAAGTCCATTCCCGCTCTTCACCAACATATATATTAGCTTCCAAATTTTCCTTTTACATAAAACAACACTAATCATGTTGGTTGGTATAAAAATTCTGGTAACTAAGGATCACATGAGAATGTATACACATAAGTAGATAAACAGAGTAGAAATGAAGCATTTTGAGTATCTCATTTAGGCATGCAATTCTTCCAAAGATCACTTACCCCACACTTGAAGCATTGCGTTCTCAAACAATACTCTCACATCTCATGCGATTGACACCCACGCAAAGATCAATTGACACCCACGCATAACTACTTTGGCTCGAGCAATTTACTATGTGCTACTCGAAACAATACTCTCCACGGTTCTTGATGAACCGTCTATAGAACCCTGCATGCGAGAAACTGCGAACACCCTTCGCGGCCGCGAGGTGGTGACAGCTTTCCCCGATGACTTTAATCTTTGCGATCGACTTTAGCCCCTTGAATGACACCTTATGGTAAGGGCGATACCCTCTTGGCCCAAAAAATGTCATTTCTCTAGTTGAGCACAAGGTTGGAGTCTTCACATCAAGCTAACGCCACAAATGGGATTACTGCAAACATGTAGCAAATGGTGCCGCAAACGAGAAAAAGTCATCCATAAATACCTCAACAAAATCATCCACCATATCGTGAAAGATCACTAGCAATGTCCTACAGATTTGTGGCGGGTGCATTATAGACAAATGGCATCTACACGAAAGCATATGTCAGTAAGGACATGTAAAAAGTGGTCTTCCTCGGTCCTCTGGAGCTATGGCTATTTAGTTATACCAGAAATATCCGTCAAGGAAACAATAATATTCTTGACCTACCAACTTTATTCAATATCGATCAATAAATGGGATAGGATAATGATCTTTCTCGTGGACTCATTGAGCTTTCTGTAGTCCATGCAAGTGCGGCTTTGTGACTATGCGTATAGGAATCGGCTCATTCTTCTCGTTTGGTGACCACGGTCATCCTCCTTTCTTTTGGACACCTTTGAATGGGGCCGGCCATTCCTTTGTCTAAAATGGGATAGACCACACATGCATCAAGCCACTTGATCACTTCCTTCCTAACACCCCATCCTTCATCTGGATTCAACCTCTAGTTGATGTTGTACAAGCTGCTCCTTCTTCCATAAAAATCCTATGTGTGCAAAAAGTTGGATTGATTCCCTAATGTCTGACATTTGCCACCCCATTGCTTTTCTTCCTCATAACGAGAACCACCAATGCATCCTTCCTGTGCCTGCAATAGGTTCCGCGGAGATGATGGTTGGAAAGGTGTCATCTTCCCCCAAAAAATACATACTTCATATGTGGAGCGAGTGTCTTCAACTCAATTTGGTGCTTCCTCAATAGATGGTTTTGGCAATGGTTCCAGGACTCATCATTGGCTGAAAGTCTTGCTTCACAGGAAACCATTTTGGTTCGTTCCTTGCTCTTGCACCATCTCATGCTTAGCCTGTCTCTAAATGATCGGAGCGCATCAAAGCTCTCTCAAAGGATCTTGAGAATCAACAATGCGAAGAATTGCTTCTGGTTTAGAACATTGATTGTTGATAGCTCCTCGTAAATGGTGGAAGCTTCGCGCGTACCGTGAAACACCTCCACTTTATGTACGCTCGCGTAGTTGCATTGCCAACGGCCATCAATCAGCCCTCGGTAGGTTTCCAAGGGCGTCCCAAAATAAATGGGACTTTCGCATCCGACTCAAAATCAAGATAATAAAATCCTGGGAAAATGAGAGAGCCCCTTACATAGAACATCTACACAATACCATCTTGGTTTGGCCAAAAGAGCAGTCATTATTTACAAGATCTGATGATTGTTCTGTTTTTGTTATTATGTTCACAGTGTCGGCATCAAGTTTATGCTTGCTCCTAAATCACATAGTCCGCGATCTCAGATACTTTGCCTATTGTGATACGAATGGTAAAGCTCGAGGGTCATGAGCTTTATCGGCAGCCTATTCTGTATCGGAAGAAGTGCACTCCTCGGTAAGCGCCATCGTAGCATACTCAGTCAATCTGCTTTTTCTACGATGTCCCTTGATATACTTTGCATTGCGGCACTCCCTACAAAACATCAGCAAAGGTAAGAATTAATGTGTACTGTTCCGGCACCTCCATGACCTTTTTAAAGCAAGCTTCTTCCTTGTGCTTCTTTAATCTTTGAGAGCAGGGGGTGGTGGTCTTTCTACCTCATTTGCCTTCCCCTCATCATCATATTCCCCATCTTTTTCCTTGCTCGATTGTTGAGGTGGTCTTTCTAGCTCCACCTCCTTAAGTTTATGAATCCACTCCTTGTAGTCTTTGCGTTGACGCTTGGGATTTGGGTGGTATCTGTTAGTCCTCCTCTAGGCACGGTGTTTTGAGCTCGGCTAATTGTCCCATTGGTACTCACGCCCTTTGTAGCTAACTGCTGATTTTTCATTTCAGGTGCTAATTTCACATAATCTGCCTGCATTTGATCTTGGTTAGCTATAATTATTTTGAACATGTCACCGATGTTGTTAGGTGGAGGAGGAGGTGCATTGTTTCCCTCTGTATTAAGACTGAAAATTTGATGCCCCCTTGATTTCTCTACACGCCCGATTCGAACTGCGCCCTTGATGGCTATTACTACCCCAAGAGAAATTCTGATGATTCCTCCAATTTGAGTTGTAATTGTTTCATGCGGTGATTATTATTCCTCTGGGCGTTCCCAATGAGAAGTTTACGAATGCAGTTTGCACCACAACACTCATTCAGTGTTCATTACTCCCACATACGTCACACAATGTGTTGACGCATTGGCCCAGGGCTTGTGCTTAATTCAAGCTCGGCGGTTGGTAGGTAGATTGTTGAGTTGATTTTGCAATGCGGCTATCTGTGCGGTGATAGGCCCATGCGACCATCCACCTCGAAGACTCCCTCTGCGCTTTCCTTGTTCCTCCTTGTGAAGAGTCAGTATTCCATTTTGATTTCCCTATGAAATACGATTCAACAAAGTATAAAGCTCCTCATAAGTCTTTTCCAATTCTGTCCCCATTCTTTGAGTCTATGAAATTTTGTATGTGGTTCCAAACCCTCAATGAAAGTATGCACAAACAACGTCATTATCTTTGGTGTTGGTGAGGACAATCCTTAACATTGATTTGAACCTTTCCCAAGCTTGATACAAATTCTCACCCTCTCTTTGTTTAAAACTTAGAATCGACTACAAGTGCATTTTGTCTTCCGGATGGAAAGATTATTATCAAAAACTTTCTTGCAAGATCATCCCAAGTAGTGATGGAGGTAGGTGGTTCGGCTTTCCAACCTTTTTGCTTCCCCAATAATGAAAATGGGAATAATGTAAGCCTCACGTATTCGGATGATACTCATTGAATGTAAGTGTCACTTATCTCCAAAAAGGTTTGGAGATGTTGTTGTGGATCTTCATGAGGGCACATGAGATGCCATTGGTGTGCAACAAGCGCACCATGTTGTTTAATCTCAAACTCCCTCACAGCTCTAGTCTTCCAATACTAGATGCAACATTGTTTGCATGTGGGATTGCCCTTGGCTTAGAGCGCTAGCGCCATCTCCTCGGGCACTAGCTTGCCCTCACAAGTGATGAATTACATTGTTGCTCTAAATTGCTCTGTCTTAACAACGCGGCTTCTTCTGAGCTTCCTTTCTTTGGCGATGAAATTATCTCTCGGCTCTGAGTAAATGAATCCACCAACTCCTTATCTCTTGCCGGCATTCATAAGAATTCAATAACTGTAAGAGAAAGGCTAAGATCAAGTTGTCAACACTTATAAATTTGTAAACTAACACTAAGAAAATAATTTTACCAATTGCAGTCCCGGCAACGACGCCAAGCTTGTTCGTTGAGGTGGAAACTACATGAAGTGCACGTGGTCGAACAAGTGGCCAAGTGGCTTATTTCAAGCCAAGTATCAATCCCTTGAGGGCGAACTACGGTATTAATTAGCAAGCGTCATTGAACTATATCTTTATGAATGCGGACAACCAAATAAATAATATTTTAAGAGTTAAAAGTTTACTAATTAATGAGAATCTAAGTCAAGATTATAATTTGAGTACGAACAATAGCAATGAACAAGGCGAGGTTAAGACAAACATAAAGGGATGTAATTTATCAATTCAATTCGTAATCTTCTCTTCGGTTGCTAGTCGAGGAATTTATTTCCTAGTTGGATCTTTCGACTCTATCCAATTTAAGAATCATGAGACCTTAATCTACATTTACGCTGATAAAGAATTTCATGCTACATCCATATATAATCGATTCCTTAATTGACTAATAAGACTTTCAAATATATTTCTATTAAGATAAATCTTTTCTCAGATTTTACGGCTAAGAAAAGATCATATCCTACCCATATTCACTTCTTTCCAATTTCTTTCCTTTTCCAAAATCAAATTGGATTTCTAGATATACATTAACATTGGTCAAACATTAATGCGGTAAGAACAAGAAAAGATAGAACAACCATTGAAGAAAAGATGAAACTAAAATGATCAACGATTACATTCCTCTACAATTATTCTTAGCCTCATCAAGAAGTGAATTAACCACTCATTTTTGGATTATACATCTTAAAATAAGTAGAATTCATACAAACAATTGAGATTAAAGAAGAAAGAGAAAGAAGAACCCTAGAATTTTCGTCCTCTCCAACATTTGTAACCCACGTTCTTGCTCAACCAACTCAAAATGTTTAAATAAAACCTAAGTGTGCTATTTATACTATTGAGAATTTTTCCCGAGAATAACAAGCAACGTGGCACGGAGTGTATCCTAGGAGCACTCCTCAGTGCCAGCAGTGTAGCGGACCCTCATTGGAAGTCGGCTCCCGGGCAAACGCACCTCAACGTGGCACACGGCTTGCATCGCGGAGCCTTGCCTCCGTGCCACGGTGCTATCCACACTTTCAATGGAACTTGAGGTTCCGGTAATTACACTCAACGTGACACTAAGTGCATCGCGAACCTTTGCCTCCGTATCACGGAGGTAACGCGAACCTCAGGAATTTGACAAAGTGCTAAATCAGGAAGAATGTCTCCGTGATGGCGGCGTGACACGGCTCCGTCACCGAGCCTGTGGCCCTCTTTGCTCTCCCTTGTCGCTTCTACTCCTTGTTTGAGTCCATTCCGCTCTTCATAACATATATATTAACTTCCAAAATTTCCTTTTACCTTAAACAACACTAATTATGTTGGTTTAGAATAATTTCACATTTAACTAAGAATCGCATGAGAATGCACAGATAACGATAGATAAACAAATTCGAAATAAAGCATTGAGTATTACTTAGGCATGCAATTCGCCCAAGATCAAATGTCAGTTGATTTGTTTGACTATAGTCAGTCTTTGAGGAGTTTAGTAAACTCTTTAGTCTCGGCTATCGGTCATCAGGATGTTCAACAGATAGTTACAACGCTTTTGGATAAAGAAGCAACAGGGTCTTAGAACACCGGTTATTGATTATTAAGTCCACTTGGAACTCTTAGGTTGCTTCCAGATAAGTAGTCTAACTTAAGTGTAAGACATCGGTTTGAGCTATCAACACAATTAGATATAGTTAGGAGTTCGGTGGGAGTATAACTTTGCATGTCGACGGCTGAGTTCAACACTCCTAGGTTCCCAGAACTACGTTGCCTGTAGGTTGCCCATCAGGCTAGGCCTCGGACATGCGTCACCCACGGCCTCGAGTCACTATACTGGCAAGGTATAATTGGCTTTCTACAGATGGAGTGTATACATCGAACTCCATATCAGCTCACATGGTTATATGTCGTTTATAGTCTCCCAAGCATACTACAACCACAGTACATCGATGCAGTACGGTTTCAATCAGTCCTCGATTTCGGGATATGTTTATGACCTTCAATCATTGGTTAGTAGTTACAGTATTTATGATTTTGAGATGCTCAAATTACTTATGATTTTGGTTATGGTCATTTCATGTCTTGTCAGCATAGTATTGATTTTCCTCCATTATGTTTTGTTTATATCTCCGCTTACTCGGTACATTTAAAAGTACGTGCATACTTTCTATGATGGTAAGCCGTCTTATATGATACAAGTGTAGATTCACAGTCTCGCATCGTTATTAGTTCTCTCACTTGGCGTTCAACGGTGCTCGGTGGTGAGTCCTCATATTTCGAAGATGAGAGCTTATTTTACATTCGGTTTTTGTTTAGTTTTTCGAGACGTTAGAGTTAGTTGGGGTTTGTCCTAACAACTCATCGGTTTGTGATCAGAAACTTTCAAACAATGTTTACAAACTCAACTAGTTTTAGGACTTTTGTCATTTATCCGAGTTATAATTAATTTTTCTATCAACTTAAGCTCCTTGTATGTTCCAGTTTTATCAGTATGCTCTACCGGGGTTTGCTTGGAGTCACTTGTGATCCTAAGTACCATATCGGCTGGGTGTAGACTCGGGTCGTGACAACCATATGCATATTTTTGGGGAGTAGGGTCTAGTCTAGAGTAGGATAGGGGTCCGGGCGAACCCCAGAGTCTGGAACAATGTGCCACCATAGGTATATATTTATGTTCAAACCCTACGAGACTCACATGTGATATTACGCCTTAATCATTCCTTGCCTTGGCAGAAAGCAGGATGACTTTCTGCCCACTTGAGAGAATAGTGGGGCATCGTGTAAGTCTCTATCATGATGGGTTTCGATTATGACAAAGCCTCCCATTTCCTCATGCTTTCGATTACTCATGTTCATCTCTTATGATATTATGTTTTTATAGAATATTTGACCCATTGATCGATTTATGAGTTTTCACGTATGTTTCTAGTATGGAACACTATATGTTTCTATTTCTAAATCTTGGGTCATTATGTTCGGCTTATGATGAATATCTCGTGACTTAGCAGATTACCTCGAAATATGGCGTTTAACATGTTGTCCTTACTCTCATGTTCTATCTTGTTTTATATTTATGATTTCGAACTACGTTTACTAGTATGTTTACTTTCTCTACATACCGATTACATTCAAAGTATTGATCGCACCACCATGCTATATCATCTCGTGATATATATTCGGGTGATCCATCTCGAGTCCCGTCATTAGCTCGCTCCCACTCGGTCCGGCTCTATCTCGGTTTTTGGTGAGTCATATGATTTGAGAGTATTTAGTTTTTATTATATCTCTTTCATTTATTTCTTTTAGTTTCGGAGATAGTGAGCTAGTTGGGGTGTTGTCTGCAAATCGGCTCACTCGAGATGTTTAGGGAAGCACCCGGTATTTATGTATAGATGGTTTTAACGATGTTGGTTCATGTTCACATTAATGTAGTTACATATTATGCGTACTTCCTCTGATATTATGTTTATGCCTTATTTCCCCTTAGTAATGCTCTTATTCATGTTGTGTATATGTCATGGGTTGTTTGTAGTCTTCGTGGTTCTAAGTCTCGTATCTCGGTGGAGGGTCTAGCTGATTCGTGACAAACATGTTATTAGAGCATTAGGTTATAGAGTGTCCTAGGATGTCTAAAATCCACATTAGGTAGAGTTTTTCATAGGTGTAGATCATGCCACACTTATAGGAATAGAGCTATGAAATCTTTTAGGAAACTTCCCTTATTTCATTATATATATGTCGTGTGATAAAGTACCTCTATCTACTCCTCTAACTCATTACAATACGCGTTTGCAAAATCATACCTCCCCGTCGAGTCAATGGAAGAAGAAAGCATTAACGGAAATGGCCATGGGAAATGGCAGTAGGGGAATGACATAAGCCATCCCCACCGGCTCAGTGATCACTGTGGGCAGGGTTATAATGGAGTTCGAGTACATTTCGAGATGTTAGCATAGGCCATGACCGCTCACGTCAACCAATAGGTTGTGGTTCATATGAACCAAAATGAGATGCGGCGGTGGCTAGGGTGCGAGACTTTATCTGAATGAACCCACTAAGTTTCATGGGTCAAAGTGGATAAGGACCCACAAGAGTTTATCGAGGAGGTCGAGAAGATCACCCAAGTTATGGGTGTTTTAGCAGAAGGAATGAGGTCGAGACTTGGCCTTCTATCAACTCAAGGGGTTGCTCACATTTGGTTACAGCGTAGAAGGAGAACGAGGGGAGTTGAGTACAGTCTCCGTGGTTGGGATGAGTTTATTACGGCTTTTCTTGAGATGGGTCACTACATTGAAGCAAAGGCGAGAAGAGTTTGCCAACTTGAAGCAAAATGACATAACTTATTCAAGAGTATGCCTGAGGATTTACCCGATTGTCAAGTATTCTCACGGAGATGGTTGTTGATGAAGGCTCGTATGAGCAAGTTCATGAATAAAGAATTAGCAGATTCATTAGTCAAGTAGTGTAGGACCAACATGATTAATGATATGGAGTATCTCCCAGGGCGATAATATATGCCCGGCGAGATAAGGCGAGTAGATGAAGGGAAAAAGAGAGAGGCCAAGGGCCGGGACGAGGAGATATGGGTAGTTCTAGCAAAGGTCTAGTGGTGGACATCGCCCTCGGTCCCTAAGGTCATCGGCGCGACTCCATCAGCAGTAAGTGTTCCATCTAGACCTTCAGGAGATCGAGAGTGGCGTCGGGCTCTAAGGGTCGGCGAGCATAACGGTAGAGCACACTTTAATTCTTGAAAATGTGGTAAGAACTACGGGAGAGTGTTTGGTTGGCTGCGATATTTGCTTCACTTGTGGGAAGCCCGACCTAGCGGGAATTATCCTTTGTCTAGGTAGGGTGACACTAGAGGCCCATACCCCAGCCACCACTTTAGCAGCTCAGCTGACTCTCCCATCTCGGGTGCCTCGCCTAGTGCGAGGTGGCGAGACATCACGAGAATAGGTTCA
Source organism: Datura stramonium (assembly GCA_018107945.1). NCBI lineage: Eukaryota > Viridiplantae > Streptophyta > Magnoliopsida > Solanales > Solanaceae > Datura > Datura stramonium. The sequence goes on from JACEIK010002885.1 coordinate 48,363, forward strand.
CCACTCTTATCTCGCCAGGGGAGTAAGTGCTCACCCGATGCTCTTGGTATATCTTGAGTATTCCGTATTGATGTTTATGCATTATTAGATCCAGGGGCTATATTATCCTTCTTGATTCCTTATGTTGTTGTTAGCTTTGAGTCGATCTCGAAATCTATCGAGAACCGCTTCTTAGTCTCTACTTCGATTCGGTGAGCCAATTTTAGCTCGATAGGTATATAGAAATTACTACTGTCACGATTCTTTAGAAATTCATTTCAGCGAAACTGATAGACTTACATATGATCTATATTGATGTTATCTTCAATATGGATTGGTTACATGCTTATTATGCCTCGGTCGATTATAGAACTTAGTACGGTAGAGTTTGATTTACAGGTGAACCGGTCTAGAATGGAAGGGTAGTTCGAGAATTTTATTAATCGATTAGGTCGCTTTGTTTCTATCTCAAGGCAGAAGAGATCTCCAAGGGTTGTGTATACCATCTCGTTTGGGTTAAGAATTTTACATCTGAGTCCTTGATCAGTTCCTATTATATGTAGTATCTGGAGTTGTTCCCAAATGATCTACTGAGTCCTTCCCCAACAAGAGATTTACTTTGTATTGATCTTCTCCACGATATGCGGTATATATCCATTCCTTCTTTACAGAATGGCTCCCGGCCGAGCTAAAGGGTTTAAAGAGAAGTTGAAGGATCTTTTTTTTTTAGATAAAGGGTTTCATCGGGCCTAATAAGTCCCCATGGGGTGCTTGATTCTCTTTGTTCGAAGAAGGATAGTTCTCTTAGGATATGCATTGACTATCGGCAATTGAACAAGGTCATATCAAGAATAAGTATCCCCTCCCTAGGATTGATGACTTGTTTGACCCATCTTCCAAGGTGCTAAGTGATTTTCAATGATATACCTGAAATCGCTATACTGACTCAAAGTTAGGAGAGTGACACTATTAAAGATAGCCTTCAAGACGGTATGGTTACTATGAGTTCGTAGTTATGTATTTTGAACTAACAAATGATCCTAAATCTTTTATAGACTTAATGAAAAGGGTGTTCAAGTAGTATTTGGATATATTCATAGTTGTCTTCTAGATGATATCCTCATATACTCTCGAAGTGAGGAGGAGCATACATCTCATTTTGATTGTATTTGCCGAGACTCCTCAGGATGCTTGATTGTTTTCAATTTAGCAAATGTAGGTCTATTTGAACTCGGTGGCATTCTTGGGTCATGTGGGTGCCCGGTGAGGATGTGCAGGCGAATTCTCAAAAGATAGAAATGGTGAAAAATTGACCTGAACTTTGTCATTCCCATGGATATTAAAAGTTTCTTGGGTTTAAGTGGATACCACGGGAGGAGGTTCATAAGAGGTATTTTCATCCATTGCGGCACCATTGACTAAGTTGACCCCGAAGTCAAATTTGATGGTTTGGAGGCATCTGAAAAGAAGTTTTACGGTGTTAAGGCTCGACTCACTTTAGCCCTAGTGACCAGCCCTACGGAGGACACGGATATTTCTTTGTGTATTGTGATGCGTCTACGGTTGGTCTTGATAGTGTGTTTATGTATCATGGTAAAGTTATTGCGCATGCCTCTAAATAGCTTAAGACTCGTGAAAAGAATTACACGGCGCATGATCACAGAGTTGGCGTTATGGTGTTTGCCCAAAGATTTGGAGGAACTATTTGTATGGAGTGTTGTGGATGTGTTCACGGATACAAGAGCCTTTAGTATGTGATGTTTTACTCGAAGGACCTAAATTTGCGACAAGGAGATGGCTAGAGCTTCTCGAGGACCTATGACATGAGTGACCTTTATCATCAGACAGAGCCAATGTAGTGGTGGACTCATGTAGGTTGTCCATGAAGTCGTCCCTTGTCGAGAGTGTAGAAAGGAGTTAGTGAAGTATGTCCATAAGCTTGCTCGTTTAGGAGTTCGCCTTGATTGCGAGATGGTGGTGTTATTATTCGAATGGGTGAAATCTTCATTGGTGACGAAGTTACAACAAGGCAATATGGGGATCCTATCTAGTGAAGTTGAAGAAAGTAGTCGCTCAGTAGAGATTTTCTCCCAAGGGAGATGGTGTACTCAATATCGAAATTCGATTATAGTTGCGGTTGTAGAGGACTTGAGAGAGCATATATTGAGCGAGACTCGGTGATCTTGGTACTTTCTATCCATCTAGGTGCCACTAAGATGTACCGTGATTTATGGGAAGTTTAATAGTATAATGGCATGAAGAAGGACATAGATAAATTTGTGTCTAAGTGCTCGAATCACCAACGGGTGAAGATTGAGCATTAGAGACGTGGAGGTATGCTTCGGGACATCGGCATTTCTACTTAGAAGTGGAAAAAGATCGATATGGAATATATTACGGGGCCCTTGTACATGCGGCAAGTGTGACTCTATATGGTGATTGTGGACGAGTTAACCAAGTCGCACATTTCTTACGGTCATGCGGATTCGGCTAAAGATTATGCTAGATTGTACACTCGAGAGTTAGTTCGGTTGTATAAACTTCCTTTTTCCATCATGTCAGATAGGGATACTCAATTTACCTCTTAGTTTTGGGGGAGATCATTTGAAGGGACTTGGTACTCGGAGTGAGTTAACACAACTTTTCACCGAAGGCAGATGGTGAAGGGTCAAGCGGACCATTCAAACTCTTGAGGACATATTGAGAGCGTGTATTATTGATTTCAAAGGTAGTTAGGATGATCACTTGCCTCTCATTGAGTTTTCCCTACAACTACGGTTATCACTCCGGCATTTAGATGGCACCATTTGAGGCTCTTTACGGGAAGAGGTATAGATCACCGATTGGATGGTTCGAGGTAGGTGAGGCTATGTTGATAGAGACAAATTCATTTCATGAGGTTATGGAGAAAGTTCGGCTCATTAGAACGTAAAATAGCTCGAGTAAGCCAAAAATCTTATACGGATGTTAGGAGGAGAAGCTTGAGTTTGAAGTCGTTGATTGGGTGTTCTTGAAGGTGTCTTCCATGAAGGGGGTCATAAGGTTCAGTAAGAATAGAAAGCTTAGTCCCCGATACATTGGTCCTTATAGGATTTTGAGGCGAGTTAGCAAGTGGAATATGGCATTGGACCTACCGAGTTAACCAGTGCATCCAATTTTCATGTATCTATGTTGGAGAAGTGCATTGGCGACCCAACCTTAATGGATTCCGTAGAGAGTATTGGTGTGAAGGATAGCCTTACTTATGAGGAGGTTACGAGTGGAGATCCTTGATCGTGGATTCGAAGTTGAAACAATAGAGTAGCTTCAGGGGAAGGTTTTGTGTGGGGGATTAGCTTATTTAGCGGAGTTACATGTAAATCCGAAGCCGGATATGATGGCTAAATACCCACATCTTTTTCATCCGACTTGGATTTCAACATGAGGTATCAATTTCCTCCTAAGTACTCTATTCAATTTTGTGTCAAGTTCATGTCTCTCGATTCCTTTCATGTCATAGCATGCGTGTATGTTTCATGAATTCAATTCGATTATGTATCTCAATCTGAAGTCGGTCACTCTATCGGTTTTTCGGTCTATAGCTTTCGGTTAAGGATTGCAGCTCCTTCCCATTATTTTAAGCTTATTAAGTCTTTATTCAAAGATGAATGTTCCCAAGGAGATAATGTAACACCCGAAAAAGTCCTTAAGATCAAGCCCTAGACTTGTAGCAGAATCAGTAGAAAAATTTGCAATTTTACAGTGAGCGGTGTATAAATGAAGTGGTTTTGTAGTGACGGGTCATGGGAGAAGTCGTGGTAAGCGTAGTTTCTCTGGATCGATGTGCGGCTTCGTGGTACGATTCATAGGAGGTAGTGATGAGTCGTGGTGTCATTTGTCCTAGGAAGTCCGAAGTAGATGAGGGTGTATAGGCCCAAACCACAGTCGTGGTTGGATGGTAGGACTCATGGTTAGGAGTCGTGGTTTGAGTCTATTTGAGGAAAGGGCGTGTAACGAGTCGACTTTTTAGAAAAAAAATGAGTCATGGTAAGTGCCCTTGGTTTGAGAACCGAGAGAACCGAGAAAATGGGGCCCGACAAGACCACGAGAGTCATGGTAAGGTGGTGACTGGTGGTAGTAGCGGCTAACTTTTAATTATATTTTCGAGGTATTTCATAACTTCCTAAACTTCTAACCCAAAATGACATTGTTTTGGGTTTTTGTAAAGAAGTGTATTAAAGGGTTTTACCCTAGCCTAAGTCATTATTCTTTCAAACAATAGTGGATTGAAGGTCCTCTCAAGATTAACGGTAGGGTTCTTCAAACTCTTCAAATCTTTCTTGGATTTTTCGGTACAAGTTTAAGAAGTCAATTACCCATTTGGCGTGAGATAGTTGGGGGAATATGTAAGCTCTATCATGATGGTGTCGGTATGGCGGCCTCTTATTATTTCTCATGTTTTTCGTTACTCATGTTCATGTCTTATGATATTGTGTTTTGTAGCATTTTGACCCATTGATCAGTTTATGAGTTTTCATGCATGATTAGTATGACACACTATATGTTTTCTATTTCTAAACCTTGGTTATTATGTTAAAACATGATGAATATCTCATGGCTTATGGTTACTTGAAATATGACGTTTAGCATTGTTGTCCTTACTCTCATGTTCTATCTTGTTTTATATTTATGATTTCAGACTAACATTTTACAAGTATGTTTTACTTTCTCTACATACTCGGTATATTCAACATACGGGCGCATACTCTATGAAGTATGACACACTATATGTTTTCTATTTCTAAACCTTGGGTTATTATGTTCAGCTTATGATGAATATCTCATGGCTTATGGTTACTTCAGAAATATGACGTTTAGCATTGTTGTCCTTACTCTCATGTTCTATCTTGTTTTATATTTATGATTTCAGACTATAATTTTACTAGTATGTTTTACTTTCTCTACATACTCAGTATATTCAACATACAGACTGCATACTCTATGCTATATCATCTCATGATATAGGTTCGGGTGATCCATCTCAGTCCCGTTGTTAGCTCACTCCTACTCAGTCCAGCTCTATCTCAGGTTTGGTGAGTCCTCATGATTCGAGATGTCAGTTTTGATCATATCTTTTTCGTTTATGTCTTTTAGTTTCAGACTTAGCGAGCTAGTTAGGGGTGCTGTCTCATCAATCAGCTCATCAGATGTTTAGAGGCTTTTTAGACAGCTATGTATAGATGGTTCAGTGATGTTGGTTCGTGTCACGTTCATGTAGTTATATCATGTAGACTTCCGCTCATATTACTTTTAAGCTTTATTTCTGCTTAGTAATACTTTTAATCATGTTACGTATGTGTCATGGGTTAGCTTGGAGTCATTGTGATTCTAGGTCTCATGTCTCGAATCGGAGTCCTAGCTCGGATCATGACAAGTCAGCATCGTAATCTTCGAGGATAAGTGACACATAATTCAATACCCGTTGATTTAAGTTCAAAGCTCGATGGGTGGATCATGGTTTTGTCCCATATATACATATATATACGTTTTTCAATTCATTGAGTGAAAAAGGTCAACATCGTAATCTTTGAGGATCTATATTAGTTGATCATGTTCGAAATTAACTCCATGAATGGATAATGGATCGACCCCTACACTTATTAAACTATGAGGCTTTTGTTTGTATGGTAGCATTCGTGTGACGAAAATATTATTATCATTTAAGTTTTAGTTAACAAAGATTAAAATAATTGGTTAGGTGTAAATATATCGTATAGGCAAGTATTTATTGTAAATTTCTTATAATAATGACTCTTGAGTTGCCTTCTTTTATTTTATAAATATAATTGCTTTTAATGGAAAAAAAAACTGAATAATTTCCATTCAAATTTGGATTCATTTGTGAACAAAATAATAATGTTCGTCAAATGTGAGTTATAAATTGCATTGTTGAATGTGATTTATAAATCGTGTCGAAGAATACTGTTTATAATTGTGCTCGACGAATGTGATTATAAAGAGAGTACGATTTACAAATCGTGATCGTCGAGTAAAAGTATAAATCTCTTGAGATCACCTATGCCATGATGGCATACTCAGCAAAATCTGCTATGTTAAACATCACAGTTACAGCAATAAGAAACATGTTGGAGAAGAGAGAGAAATTTTTAAGAAGAAAATAGGAAGATAAATGGATTTTTTGGGGGATTTGGTAGTATCCAATTAGGCATAGATTTTGGTGACTTTGGGATATTAACAAAGGGTAAATACAAAATAAAAGTGCAAATGTATATACCTTTAAATTAGGCTAAAAGAAGGTATAGGTGTTCAATATTATTAGTAAATATTTAACAAGATCGATAAACAGTAGTAATATTGATCTTATATTAATTGCCTCACGGCTTAGCTAAGGTTGAGGTCGGGTTGCTACATTTTTCACATATAAAAGTGAGCGTAACAAAGTTCTTTTCGTTAGTATTTGACTTTGATTTTAATTTGGCAATATTTGGGTTATGTTGTTACTAAACATTTACAGGTATCCAAAATCTAAAATAATATGTCAAAAAACAAAAAATAAATATAAAAAAGTTAAATGTATATAGTATTTTTCTTCGCAAGTATAATCATTTTTTCAAATTATGATGATTTTTTCGAAACAACTCCTTCTCATATCATTTTAAATTTACCGCATTAACTTTAACTTTTTTCGATTTTTTAGTATTAAGAAGAAATTAACTGTTAATATGTAAACAAAAAATGTTTCTTTTATTTAATGAAATGACTGGACATTGTGTCTTAACTTATTGATATTTACCATTTATTTTTTTGTGACAACTTTCTTTCACGTGATTTTAATTAATTTTATTCAATTTCAACTCTTTTTTTAAATTGTTAAGTGGTGTGTGTGTGCGCGCACACACACATGAGAAATTAATTTTAATGAACCAATATATAGACAAAAAACAAAAATTAATATCGTATTTAATAAAGTGAGTGAGTATTGTGAGGAAAATAAAATGGGAAACAACTGGCTCCGAGCTGTTTCATATGTCTTTTTCTTTATTCAGTGTTCGATATCCGTTCTGAGACCATGACTCTATTTGAATTCACATTATTCAAGTTCCCTATTCAGATTCTTTTAAGGATAAAATTCAATATCTCTAATTATGAATAAACGAATCATGTCCACCCCATTACAATACTTCATGGTGCCACGTAAAATATAGAAATAGTAATAATACTTAAAATGGGGCGCAAAATGGTTACGTTTGCTGCCAAATTTTGTCTCTTCTCAACTCTATTTTGACATTTTACGTGGCACCATGAAATATTATTGTGGGATGGACATGATTCTTTTATTCTCTATTATTCATCTTGAGTTCAAAAAAAAAATTGGAAATAAATCTTGATACGGAGCATTTACCCTTTTAACAGGTCTTAAATAGTGCGAATATGAATTAATCACGAGCTCAAAATAAATACTGAACACTGAACAGGAAAAAAGATATTTTTTTGTGGCTGTGCATATTATATAAAATTAAGAGTGATTTATGTGAAAAAATCTTAAACAGTTTGAAATCAGTTATTAACTGTGTTTGTTACTACAATATATTCACCCACTTCACTAAAATTAATTTCTCCGGTTAATTCCAACTAATGCTGACAATTTGAAACGAGGTAATATTGAATGAGACAAATCTAATCACGTGAAAGAAATTTGTCATGAAAATTGACAATAAAAATAATAAATCAAGTCATGATATTCACTCACTTCATTCGATACAAGCACTTTTTGTCTTCACTTAATGATTAATTCCTACTAAATACTAACAATTTAAAAGAATTAAAATTGAATGAGGTATATTTAAAATTATGTGAAAAGAGTTATTTTGAAAGCTCGATCGTACTTATCATTCATTCACACTTACGGAAAAAACAGAACACGGTAAAGTAACTGTTAGAGGTATACAAAGAAAATCGATAAATCAAATCAACAGAAAGAACAATACTATATAGATTTAACTTTTTCATATTTAGTTTTTGTCTTTTGACGTGTTTATTTTAGATATGTGCTTATATTTTGAAGTTCAATACCTATAGATGTCAAAATATCCAATCAAATCAAATTCTAATACTAAAAAAAAGAACTTTCCTTTAAGCTCACTTCTATATGTGAAAGGGTAGCAATCTAATCCCTAATTTTGAAATTATCCCCAAAAGAACACAAAAAGCCTTAGCAAGTCTGATAGTATTCTCATAGAGATTTGTGTTACTGGTGCGTGATGAAGGATTAAGATAACATTTTTATTAAATTCCATGTGAAGAGAAGAGTCTACTCATCTCTCAGAACTCTACGCTCCTCATTTAGCAACTTTTATTTTTTAAATGAGATATGTTTTTCCTCTTGAATAATATTAATTAATGAGATATGTTTTTTCCTCTTGAACAATATTAATTAACATGTAACTAAGCCTGGAATATATAGCTGCAAAATATTTTTAAATGTATATATTAAAAATTAATAAACAAATAAATCATAGAATGTTTTGATTTTTTTGGGTTAAAATTAATATTTTATAAATATATTTAATATGCATCATAACAAGAGTAGATGCTTGTACAAGCACTATGATGGGTTTGCTGATTAATATTACAGTAATCCGAACTTTAAGCAAAAAGATACATATCTGAAGTAATTCTAGTAAACAAAGTGTCTAAGTTATCTACCTTTTGGGCTAGGCAAAGCAAACAAAGGAGGCACTACAAAATGTGAAAAAATATCTTTATCCGCTAACTTAGTCCCTTACTTAGCTAGTACGTCAGAGACCCTATTTTGTTCCCTAAAATAATGTTTAATCAACGGGTTCTCCAGGAGGTGCAACAACAACCTGCATTCAGAAATCAAAGATCGATATTGAGATAGTACCTCCATGCACATAATGAAAATGTAAGATGATATTGTATCCCCTTGACATATGACTCTAGAGGGTTCAAAGAAATTAGTTCGAGTGTCATTAATAAGAATTGAATACTACTAATGGTGATGCAAGACATCCTTGAACCCTGAATGCCTTGAATAAATCATCTGCTTCGGATGCACGGGTTGTAGCAATAAGGTTATGACTATTTAGCTAACAATATTGATAATATTAACAAGATCTCAGTGATCAACCCACATAGATTCAAATCCGAATATATGACTTCTAATAGGATAATTATCATTATACAGATATATTAATAGAGGACAATGATCTGAGCATGTACACGGTAAATGAGGAACTTGAGCATCTGGATAATCAATAAATCAATCCTTAGTAGCAAAAAATCTATCAAGTCTTTCAAAGATGAGGGCACTTTTATTTTTAAATCACTTGTTTATAGATATATTTACTATCCTTAAAAATCCCATATCTTTAAAGCCACAATAATTTAAACAATCCAAAAAGGAGTTGGCTGACTAATTCTAACAGGTCGACCTCCCGATTTATGAGAAGCTCTAAGAATTTCATTAAAATATATCACCACCCATTAAACATTTTTCTTTAAATTGGTCCCTAATGTGACATATGTAATCCCAGAGTGGTAGTATGTATTACTTGAGTAAATGCAACTTAAAAGCAAAGAGTTAATGTTAGGCATTACCTGAACCTTGACATGAATTGTTTGATTAGTAACTTCAATTTGTGTTAGTTCCAAAATATTTGCATCCCATAATATAACTATCCCTCTGGAGAGGCCTTGTGCAGGAAGTTGAATCATATTAGTGAATGGAAAGTCATTTAGAATAGGCTGGTGTTCCTCCATTTTCGTTTCAAGTAGTGTAATAATAGAGGGTCTGTGCCAATCAATAAGGGCACGGAAGTTATGCCTAAATTCAGCGCTATTACCCCCTCTACAATTCCAAATGATAAGTTTTATTTGTCTCATTTGGTTTGGTGGTACATGTATTATCTCTTCTTGTTGGAGTGGATTTGCCATTTGCCCTGTAGCACTCCGAAATGGTGTAAGAATCGCGGCGAAGTTTCCTACTAGTGGGTTTTGTAGAGTATAAATGTCTATATTTGTTTGAACCAAGTTTATTGGTACTAAGATGATAACTTTTTTTTCGTACCTTTCTTGAAAGATAAGCGCACATAGCTCCCTCAGTACATATATTTCTGTACTCGTCTCCCTGTGGTTTTGAAGAATAGCCGCTAGTTCAGTAGAGTTTGGCAAGTCAGAGACTACATGGTCTTGTTCCTGTGGTGGTGTGGGAGGTGGTGGAGGAGGGGGTGGAGCTTGTGAGGTTGAGGCTTGGTTCTGAAAGTGAAAGGATTGGAAATATGGTGGTGGATGGACGGGTGCAGCCATGAATGGTTGGGATGGGTAGTTTGGGTTTTGATATGGGAAGGTCCAAGGAGTGAAGAGAGGTGTGTGCATCTGGGAATTTAAAGTTGTTGTTGGGAAGAATGGAATTTCGTTGGTGAGTGGGTATATCAAAGGACTGAGGTACGATGGTATCTCCCAAGCCGGGTAGTTGTTGGCTGGGAAAAAGAAGTTGTTAGGATTCATAACATTTGGTAGCGGGGGAGTGTTCAACATCCATGGGAAGTGTGTCAGATTTGCTATGGTCATCCCTGGAGCTTCTGTCACTACTTGAGACAAGTAAATGGGATCTTGAAGCACTACTACAATTTCTTGGGTTCCTACAATTAGTCGAAGAGATAGAGCCTGTCCCAAAAGATTTAGTTCGAGCCAAGATTGGGTTAGGTAGTTCGAGGGTGGAGGGGTGGTGGCAAAGAATAGGTGTTGGTTGTTGTTTTGAGGTTGTGGCGGAGTTGGGAATAGAGGTGGTTGTTGGTTGTAAGGATTCATTATCGGAGCTGAGTATAAATGATGAAAATGGCGTCTGGGGTATGATCGACTTCTTTGTTATTAGATACTTAGATGAGTTCAAGAGGCGGATATTTCACAAAAAAAAAATCTTGTATTTAATGAAGTGAGTGAATCATGATTCATGTGTTAATTTGTCGGTATTTACTGTCTGTTCTGTGACAATTTTCTTTCACGTGATTTTAGATCTATCTCATTCAGTATTAATTCTTTTCAAATTGTTCGTATTAGTTGGAATTAACTGGAGAAATTAATTTTAGTGAACTAATATATAGGCAAACAAATTATATATAATGAAGTGGGTAATATTATGGAGAAAAAAAATTGGAAACTACTGCTCCGAACTATTTCAGATTTTTTCACATAAATCACTCTTTTCTTTAACTTTATATAATATGCACAACCATGAAAATTTTCATACTTTATTGTTGCTAGCAAATATTTTAACTTTTGGAAAGAAGTCTTTTAGATTTCTAACATATTTGAGTTGTTAGCTAAAATTGCAAGTGAAGGTGTATGGCTAAGGTTACATTTGATGCCAAATTTTGCCTCCTCTCAACTCTATTTTGACATTTTACACAGCACTATGAAATATTGTAGCAGGATGGACATGATTCTTTTATTATACATATTGGGTTTGAACTTAAAAATAGAAAAAATATTGATAGGGAGCATTACCCTTTTAACGGGCCTTAAATAATGCAAATTCAAATCAGTCATGAGCTTAAAGCGAATATCGTAAATTGAACAGAGAAAAAGGCATTTTTTTGTGGTTGTGCATATTATAAAGTTAAGATTGATTTATGTGAATAAATCTGAAATAGTTCAAAGCAAGTTGTTTTCCAGTTTTGTTTACCATAATATTCATTCACTTCATTAATATATTTTTTCTTGTCTACATATTGATTCACTAAAATTACTTTCTCTAGTTAATTCCAACTAATACTGACATTTTGAAAATTACTTTCTCTAGTTAATTCCAACTAATAATCGACATTTTGAAAAATTAATATAATTTCAAAAATTTAAAAAAAGAAAAAATTAAAAAAACAAAAAAAACATTTGAGATAGTCAGTTATATGAAATTGGAAATTAAATTATGATTGAAATAAATTAAAAATATTTTTAATTATGTGTTTATTTTTGTATTTTAATTAAATTACATGTTTTTTTTGTTTTTTTAAATATTTAATGAGTTTTTTTTATATTTATGATTTAAAATTGAAGTTAATATTTCAAAAATTCAATCATACTTATCATTCATTCACACTTACAGAAAAATAGAACACGGTGTAATCCTCGTCAAAGGTATATGTCAAAATCGACAAATCAAAACAATCAAAAGAACAATATTACGTAGATTTAACTTTTTCGTACTCTATCACTTCTAATTCTTTTATGTTTCTACCATCGATTTTCAATTTCATGGAGATAAATTTTAAAATTTTCAAATGCAACACTTTTATTTTTCATCAAGTAAACATATGTATACTCCTAGAAATCATCAATAAAAATGATAAAGTATCTATTTCTTCCACGAGTTAAAATTTCTCCAAATTCACAAATATCAGTGTGAACTAATTCTAATAAATTAATTTTTCATTCAACTTGAAAATGAGGCCTTTTAGTGATTTTAGCTTACCTACAAGTTCTCACACTTTTAAATTTTTTTAATGATTGGCTTAACCCTAAGCTACTTCATGATGTCCATATAACGATCATTAATATGACATAAACATAAACAAACGTGTTAAAAATTAGTAGAAGTAGAAACTTTATTCATTTCAATATTCAACTTGAACATCCCATCATGTTTACCATTTTCCTATGAAAATACACTTTTTAATTATTACATATTGAGCACACTCAATAATTTATTTCAATTTCCGTGTTATTTAAGAATAAAAACTAGATATCAGATTTTTTCTCATAGAAGGAGTAAAAGTACACATCTTTCAATGTTAATATCCTTCCGTAGGTGAAGTTCAACTCGACATCTCCCTTGTCAATCACTTTGAATGGTGGAGATCACCAAATATAATGATTTTGGGCTCCACAAAAGTAATATATAATTTGAACTAGTCTTTGTCATAGTAGAGATGACGGTTTGAACCAAAATCAACCCACCATCCATAAATATTTTCAGGCATGTTTATGTATGTTATCATCGCCACAAAAGGGCTCTCGGTAACATTTTCCTGAGGTGTAGGCCATATTTTCAAAACTTGCAAAATTGAGCAATATATACACTCTTGCCACAAATAAAGCATGGTCCTACTTCTTGAGCTTGTTAATTTTGTGCTTGGTTATTAATACCATTATTTTTCTTGAAAGGTCTACCATTATTTTTCTCGGATGTTTTCTTCTTAGGATTCATAG
>JACEIK010002885.1:112285-175841 GCA_018107945.1 Datura stramonium
TTCGATCTTTTCCCGGGCCTTTTTCTAGCACGTATGGCTTTCAAATATACTTAACCAACGTGCGAATAGGCCATCTAGATGCCGGGAATCTCACGGGGTGTAACACCACTGCTCTTGTCACCATCCGTGGCTTATATACATATTCTTATCGATTGGCAATTTTAGGCCCGATGATGTGAATATGATCGTGTTGTATTAGTGACTCTCTGGATTTATGAGTTGGATGATTTTCGTGTTAGATTGTTGGTGTTGTTTTTTCCTTGTTGATTTCTAATATATACTTGTTACTATTCAAGGTCGGCCTATGATGCCTTCCAATACATAATGTTTGTAATGATTCTGCTCCTTCACTTCTTCTATTGAGTGTATACTGCAGTGTAGGAAGCTCTTCAAGACCACATGAGTACACCATTGGACGACTGAACTGTGGGTGAGCTGACTTTCTCCAAGTTGATGAAGATCTTCTTGATGATTTCTATACATTCAGACACTGACAATGATTTTTATTTTATTTATTCTTAGACATATTTAGCTAGAGTCCTGTATAATGACATTCAAATTTTAGGGTTGTAACATATAGCTTTCAAATTGTTTTTGACATTTGAATTTCAATTTATGTATTTTATTACTAATTGTTTCATTTTGAGAGTTGGAACTTGGAACATAGAAACTTTGACGGGAAAGTCTAAAGAGTTAGTAAAGATTTTCAAGAAGAGGAGGATAAATGTGGCTTGTGTTTAGGAGACCAGATGGGGGATACCAAGGGTAGGGACATGGATGGGTATGTGTTGTGGTACTTAGGAGGTTCGGAGAATAGGAATGGAGTAGGAATCTTAGTAGACAGTGAACTTAGGGAGCAAGTGATAGAGGTCAGGAGGGTTAATGATAAATTGATGTGGTTTAAGTTAGTCGTTGGGGGGTCTAACTTGAACTTTATTAGTGTATACACATCACAAGCAGGCTTGGACAATGGGGAAAAGAAGATCATTTGGGAGACATTGGATGAAGTGGTATGAGGTATATCACATACTGAGATGCTATTCATGTGAGGAGATTTCAAATCACATTCCTGTAAAAGTATGACGTGAACATTGTCAATATATAACCCAACAAAGGTTGGGGTTGATCCCACATGAAATACGGTCAAGATATAGAATAATGCTAGAATTTAAGCTTTTAAGCTTGTTTTTTCCTTGAGGGGGTTTTGTAAAAGAAAATATGTAACAAAGCTGAGAATTGATTGTTGTTATTCAAGTTTATGAGAATAAGTAGGGTAATTGTTCCCCGTTGATTCTATCTATTTGGGTTTTACACTTGTGATCTATCCCAATTCTTACTTGTAGAACTGATAACTGGGGTTTATCTAAACGACTGGTTCGTGCCTATTGGATGACTATACTCAATCATTGGATTAGGTCTCATGAGTGATTTCACTTCAACCGTTATCAATTTGGAAGTGATTTCACTTCAATCGTTATCAATTTGTTCCAAATTAACTATCCTGCAACCGCAGCTCAAGTCATAAAATACACCATAAGATCAAGGCTTTGTTGTAATTCTCTTTTCCGGATCTCTACTTCTCTAGATTCAAGCAAGTAAAGAATTCGGGCAAGTCCTAACATTGTGCTCCATTAAGAAACATTAAAGATGAAGAGACTACAATAAAAGCATTTAACATTTATTTAGAATCACTTTGTGCAACCCAAATTCATTAATTCGCCAAGGTTACCACAACCCTAGTTGTGGAGGTTTTAGCCTCTCATGGTTGTAAGAGAATTATAAGAATTCATACACAAACACATAATTTATAACTTACAAAGATGATTGAAAGAAAACTACTTGGTTATTGCAAGAATTAAAGAAGAACACTTCAAGAACAATGAGAAAATCAATTCAAGAATGTCTCCCCAAAACTGGAATAGAAAATCAACAACAATTATTTTTCTCCCAATCCGACTCTCTTTAACTTCTTCTTACCTAAAAATAACCTAAAAAGTATTTATACAAATATTTGGAACCCTTTCCTAAGTAAACAGGGAAAAACTATTGAATTGTCACTGATTTCACATACGACCCATAACTGGATTGTACGGCTCGTACCATTACTCGTACAATGCTTGGCAACTTCTGATTTTGGCTAAGTGTTGGAAGCTGGTAAGACTCGTACTATGAACCTACAAGTCGTACTGTCTTGTCGTGATTTGATCCTGTGCAACATCTTTTGAACATTTCTACGACTGTTGTGTTACGGCTCATACCAGGATGGTATGACTCATACCATAAGTCGTACTTTTCCTTTGCCTCAAACAAATGTGCTAGACTTTTCCACGACTCTCAGTACCTCTCATACCATGATGGTACGGCTCGTACTGAGGTCCGTACTTAGCACTTTTTCTGCAGTTTGCCCTTCTTTTGCATATTTCAACTCCAACATGTATCTTCCCTGAAAAACAAATTAAAAGTGCATCATATCCATATAAACACAGCTAATTCCATGCTTATTTCCTTAGTTAAGCGTTGAAAGTATTGTAAACCCACAACATATAAACACCCTCAACTTAAGACTTTTGCATGTCCTCATGCAAAGAAAAGAAAACTAAAAATGATGCTTAACTAGAAAGTAAACTTAGAATACCAACATCCAACACAACAAATTATGCACTATGAACCATTAACAACTATTGACCCCCTTTTCATTCAAACCAAGTCAATTACAAATAGATGTAACTAAAACCTATGACATACATGGATCGAGATATGGAATCGCAACTATTAGCAGAGAATCGAGCTATCACAAATGCTATTCACACAGGCAATTGGCAGAATGCAACACAAACCATGTACCCTCACTGTAAATGAAGCCCCCAACATTCACAGATATATAGAAATATGAAATTTGTGACTAAACAAGCAAGACTCTCACCCTAAAAAAGAAGTTCCAAATATTACACATCAGATACCATAGGCTTGCCCTTATTTTCTCTTCGTTGGCTTTGTAGACAGTTAAACTAGGATCACTATAGGACTTCTCTCGGCTTGTAACGTAGGCTTCGGGATGGTATGGTAAATATGAATTTTAGTAACTACCCTCCTTGGCACTATACAACATTTCTCAACTCTTCACTTTTTACCCCATTTTTCATTTTTCAACTTTGTCCTCCCTTTCTCTCCATTTAAATGCAATGTGTGGGTGTGATGTGTTTTCTCATCATTTTCAGCTCTTTATCTTTTCTTTAATTTTTTCTTTTCATACCACACCTTACTCTTCTTTGACTTTTTTCTCTTTCCTCACAAAATATACGCACCCCTACTATAGCTACCCTCAACTTAAACATTTTGCCTAAGTTGAGGTTCACAATGTCCAAGGAGGGACTAGGGCCAAATAGGTTCATTATAAACTTGGTCAGGGTGAATGGGTAATCAAAGAAAATAGGTCAACTTTTAGGCTCAAATACGGGATAAAGGAAATCATTTCATTTGGTACGGCAATTTAAGCTAAAGTGGGCTATGACAAAAACGGCCTATGATCCTTTCCTAACAACTACCCTTAAACCTATGTAAAGACCAATCAAGCAAGTTCTAGATTCTTAATGCAATATTGAACTGAGTATGAATCCCCACTCACGCATGGTACATGTTTGCATTAATTCTACTTATTCGGTTCATGCACGGCTAAATTACAATAAACATGCTAATAATATAAATTCCACACAATGATCCACAGAAGTCATACTTCACAGTCAACATACACAACTAACATCAAAATTTTCAGATAGGGTCATTTTTCAAAAACATCAAAACTAGTGCATTTATTGGCTATGAAGTAATCCTAAGCTACTTCTAATTATATAAATAACAAAAACAACCTAAACATGCCGGTTCTACTAGATAGCATGTCCTAGAAAAAAGAAACACTGCAAGGAAAACCCTGGGACGAACAAAACACCCCAAAAACAACAAATACACCCCCTTTTACAAAGCATGCTTCGTCCCGAAGCATAAAATGTAACAACAAGGGAGAGGGATGCAGTGCCTGATTTAACATCGGAACATGACACAACTTCCTTGACCATTCAAGCTCATCAAAGTACACTGACTCAATTCCTCTTACCTCTTTTGTGTCCCCTATATACAACTTTATCCTTTGCCCTTTCACCTTGAACCTCTTATCATCTTTATTCTCAAGTTCCACCATACCATATGGGGACACGTTCACCACTCGATACGGTCCCATCCATTTAGATTTAAACTTATCTGAATTCAAGTGGAGCCTCAAATTAAACAGTAGGACAAAATCACCCCTATTGAACTCCCTTTTTGCAATCTTCTGATCATGGTATATTTTAATCCTTTCTTTATAAATTGCTGCACTATCATAAGCTCGAAGCTGGAACTCATCTAACTTATTTAGCTGATCTAGCCTTAACTTGGCTGCTTCATTCCAATCCAAGTTCAACTTTTTCAGTGCCCATAGTACCTTATGCCTAACTCTACCCGCAGATGAAATAACATGCCATAGATAAGCTAATATGGAGATGAGCCAATAAGGGTCTTATAAGTTGTTCGATATGCCCAAAGTGCATCATCAAGCCTTCTAGACCAGTCTGTTCGGTTGGTGTTCACTATTTTGCCATAATAGTCTTGATCTCCCTGTTGGACACTTCCACTTGACCACATGATTGAGGATGGTAAGGTGTTTCCACCTTACGTTTCACACCATATTTCTCAAGTAGAGTTCTGAAAAGGCGATTATAAAGGTGTGACCCACTGTCACTGATGATGGCTCTGGGAGTACCAAATCTAGCAAATATATGCTTTCGTAGAAATGTTGTGACACTTTTCCCTTCATTTTTAGGGAGTGCAATAGCTTCCACTCATTTTGAGACATAGTCTACAACCACTAAAATGTAACTCATCCCATATGAGCTCACGAATGGGCACATGAATTCAATACCCCATACATTGAATAATTCTACATCAAGAATAGGTGTTAATGGTAACTCATGCTTATGAGTAATGCCAGGACTTGGCAAAATCATAAGCATCTTGGTAGATAGAGGGCCAATAATACCCGCACTGCAAAATTTGTGTGCAATTCAGATACCACTATGATAACCCCCAACTGGGGATGATTGGCAAGCCTCCAATATACTCAACATCTCTACTTTTGGCACACATCTTTGAATCAGCCCATCTGCACAAATGCAAAATAGATATAGTTCATCCAAATAGTACCTCCGAGCATCAAACATGAACTTCTTTCTTTGCTGAGAAGTCATATTTGCCAGAATTATGTCACTTACCAAATAATTGTCATAGTTAGCAGACCAAGGGATCAAATCTTCAGATGCAGCCAATACATATTCATCGGGGAAGGCATCATTGATATCAATATCATCCTTCACTCTTGCCTCAACTTCCAGTCTAGACAAGTGATGGGCCACTTTATTTTCTATTCCCATTTGGTCTTTTACCTTGAATTCATATTCTTGGAGCAACAATACCTATCTGATCATCTTGGGTTTAGCATCCTTTTTTGACATTAATTACCTTAGTGCAACATGGTCTGTATGGACAATTACCTTAGTTCCAAGCAAGTATGGCTAAAACTTTTCAAATGCAAAGACCACTGCTAGTAGCTCCTATTAAGTTACCATGTCATTATGTTGAGCTGCATTGAGTGTCTTATTGGTATAATAGATAGGGAGAAAAATCTTTGCTCTCCATTGGCCCAAGACAACATCAAGGGCTATCCCACTAGTATCACACATTATCTTGAACGGGAGAGATCAATCTGGGGCTATAATAATGGGAGTTGTGGTGAGTCTCTCTTTAAGACATTCAAAAGCCTTCAGGCATGCCTCATCAAACAGGAACTTCACCTCCTTATCAAGTAGTTTGCACAATGGTTGTGCAATCTTTGAGAAATCCTTGATGAACCTCCTATAGAATCCTGCATGCCCCAAAAAACTTCTGATCTCTTTAAAAGAAATAGGCAGTGGAAATCCTGCTATTGCTTCAATTTTTGCCTTGTCCACCTCTATCCCTTTTCCTGATATTCTATGACCCAGTATTATGTTATACCCCGAAAGCCAAAGATCGGACCCGGGAGTTGAAACAGGGAAAATGTAAAGTTGATGTTACAGACTCAGGACGAGTTATGAGATGACTCATGAGGACAACCCACGAGTCGTCAGGTGACTCGTGGGGAGGCTAGTGAGGAGTTCGGAAAGTTTGAAGAAAAGGGTCCCCAAAAGCATGGAAACGACTCGTGGTTAGACCCCACGAGTCGTTAGGTCAGCTGTGGAGTGGGGGAGAAGGAAAAGAGATGGAAGAAGAGCAGTGTACTTCATGGGTGGTGACCACGAGTCATGGTCAGCCACCACGATTCGTGGGGTCCTTCATTACCAGCCAGATGAGAAATCCCTGAGATTGAGGTGGTGTACTTAACGGGTGGTGACCACGAGTCATGGTCACCTCTAACGAGTCGTGGCCACCTTTAAGTTTCCGGTGAGGATGAGTCGTTAGGTCATCCGTTAGGACCACCTGGCAGTCTTTTCCTGCGAAATTAGTAAGGTTCTTTTCATCATTCCTAAGTTTCTAAAGCCTAAACTATGTCGTTCTAGCTTATGAAAGGTGGGTTTTAGAGGGGGAAACTCTCCTAATGTCTTCATTCATGCATGCAGGAGAATATAAGAGGGAATGAGAGGTGATTAAAGCATGAATCAAGGTCTTCTTATTTAATTTATTTCAATTCCTTTTTGGGCATTCAAGGAAGAGTAAGATTCAGCCTCCGTCAGGTATGTAGGGTTATGAATGGGTGGTTTCTTCCACACTCTTTCCCAATCCCTCTCTACAAGTATGAAATTCTATAATTAATCTATGGGATTTTTACCCAAATGCATGAATTATCTATTCATACTCATGGGTATGAATTGATTATGATTTTATTATCGAATTGCAAAGCATGGGCTAATTTTATAATGGTTTCAATCAAAATTATGTTTCTAGACTTATGAATGTTGAAGCCTATTGATTAGATGATCATGAAAAGTGAGATTTATGAAGTATATGTGATAATGATGAGATCTTATGATGAAAAGCATGATTTGAAGCTACCCATGTTCATAATTATGTTTTCGATGAGAATTGAGTATATCTAAGTATGATAAAGCTTTGGGCAATGCCCGTATGTTAAGTTTAAATGATGTTTTTTCTCGAACTAAGCTTACCACATTGTTTTGGAGCGAAGACTCCCAAATTTTATATTATATCTTATGGTATGTTTTGAGTTAAGCCTTCCTATGCATAGCTTACCACATGGTTTTGGAGCAAAGGCTCCCAAGTATGTTTTAAGCTTGTGGTATGTTTTGAACTAAAGCTTCTCATATGCATGATTTCGTATTTGAGATGTATTAGATTATTGAGCTTTGTCAATAGACAATGTTGAGCTTCATGATAGCACGATGTACAGAGCATATGCATGTTTGGGAGAAGAGTCTAGCACCCAGAAGCGGGTTAAGGGTCGATCACCCTATGCCCCGAACTATGTATGTAGGTTGATTCTATTATCTTATTGGGACCTCCTCGTGAGCTATCCCTGGACGTAATGGCCCATGAGCTTGATGTTGATATCATGGTAGTCTTTAGCCCTAGCAAGGTTTTGGACGGCTCGCACTTGAGTGTAATAGTCGGACCACGTGGAATCTGCGTGGTATGTGGTGTGCCCCGCAGAATATGCGAGTCGTACAAGTAATATAGTCGCCCTTTTTAAGAACGGTTCGAACCCAAGGGTGGACCAATTCAAATAACTATCAAGTTCAAGTGTGATATTAAATACATAAGTGTTTGATTATAGAAGTTTTCGATAGAGTTAATTAAAGTCTAGGGGCGGTCAACGCAATACTGCGAATTAATTCAGGAGCAACTAGAGTTAAGCCGGATAATCATGATACTACGATTTTAATGGTTTAAACCATGAAACTATCAATTGTCATCTCACATAATTAGAATTGCATGTTCATGGTCTTACGAACCTCTAAACACAACAAACTAGCCTCACTACTACATTGTTGAAAATGAGGTGTTATTTCTAGTTCGTGAGCAAAAAATAACTAGAGAAAATAACGGATCGTAGAAAATAACTGAAGTGGTACAAAAGCAAGAGCAAAATAAAATAGCAGAGTAGTAATAAAGTAGAAGAAAATATACTTACAAGGATTGTTTATTGATAGAAGGAAGCTAGAAACCTTGAGGGGTTTGGATTTGGAAGTGAGTGTTAGTCTTTTCCGAATGCCCCTCTTAGTACAAGGTGAAGGTCTTAAATAGACTTCAGCCAGAGTGAGTCGGTATTACTACCTTCTATCTATTTACATGTGTCCCACACGTGGCGGATTTAATTTACACGGTTCTATTTAAAAGATGTCTTCCTTCTTCTTGAAACTTGATTTCCTTGAAATTTGATACTTGTCTGATGTGACCTTGGAATTTTATGAAGATTCGTCTTCATACGCATAGATCACATGGAGATTCCATTTTGTCTGATGTAGCTTGTCTTTTGTTGCATTGTTTTTGGGTGGTTCTGAAATTATTTGCTTTTGATGTAGTAGCTTTTCATTTTGAAAGAATAGTCGCCGCCTCCTTTAGTTGAGAAAATAAGCTTGAGCTATCCCTTGCGGATCTAGCATGTCTCCATTGCTTGGTTCACTTGTATGAGAGGATACGGTATCTAATAATTCTATTATCTATTTTGTTAGTATCTTTTTCAACATTTTGACAGAGCCTGCTGGAGGCCTTCTTTTCATTCTGTGGGCGGTTGATCTGCTGTCGTAATGAAGAACTTGAAGTTTCCTTATCTTCTGGGGTGTTGGTGCCCAGCCTTTTATTATTTTGATGGTCTTACTCAGATATTTAATCCTTTCAATTTCATGAATATCAAAGGACCCGGTGACCATATATAATCTTCTTTTTTACAATAAAAAACTTACACAATTTAATATTTTCCGGTAGAATTGCATGTTCTGCTGTACCTGAAATTTTCAAACTGTGTTTGAAAATCATTTTGACAATACCTGTTTATTTCCTCAGATTGGTTCCACCATTCGTAAAACCATGCAGGAATGATCGCGCTTTTCATTTCTTTTGAATACTTGACAAACCAAGAGTAGGTGTTGGGCGCCAGATACATAAAGATTATGGTGCCTTACAATCCTTACCGATTGTATGCAGAGATTCTCGGGTTCTTGATAGGGAATGGTGTGCGAGATGATCTACAAACCATTCAAACGGACTTAAATTCTTTTAATTGTGAACTTGAGTATTGAATCTGCCGAGGATTATGGGACATTTAAATTTATGCTCAATTTTCTTGAATCGGTGTACATTTAAAATGAACTCATAATACGTTCGGGTTTTAAGGGGGATCTATCTGTCTCCACATAATTCAAATTTATGTAGCATGGTTTTAGTAACTCGAATTTACTCAAAACCTTCATATTTTTTATCGAGGCCATAATCGTAGTACACAGCAAAATTGTTAGCTCAAAGCTGCGCTACATTTATTTGGAATCATTTTATCCATTTTCTTTTCAGGGAGTCAGCGAAGCGCACGAGTATGTCTCACAGTGGCTTCATTTCATAGCTATCCTTGGTTTGGATAGAGATAGTTTTATGCTTTGATGAAGAGTCTCCTTCACTTTGATTTGTAATGGTTGTAATAATAATTCGTGGTTATGGGTTCCTTTAATGGGGGAAGGAATAGTAGCTTTAGGCAAAAGATGGGACTTAACGCAGGCGAATATTTATTTTCTTGTTTCGGTTTTCCTCCTCTTTGAAGGGTCTTTTCATTATTTCTTCGGTTTGAAAGGCTGAAATGGAGGCCTCAAGAACATATACTGGTGTTCCGGATCTCATTTAGTTCTGTAGAAATTCCTAGTCAAAAAATCTGGGAGAGGTATTTCTCCTTGTATAAGCTCAGTTTGAAAATCAAATTTGGATAACAAAGCACATAATCAGCAAATATTTGTTTAGAAACCAAATTTTTTTACATCTTTTGTAAAACATCTTTGTTTTAACTAGTCTACTCGTAGTAAAAATTCTTTATTTATTAGATCGTCTTGAAATTTTGTGATACATAGCACTATAGCGAAATTTCCTTTTTAATCAGATAGCGTAATTTTTTAAATTATTCCAGTTCACAAGTAGAATCTTACTAATTGTTTGGGGTTTTCTAGGAGATTTTTTGTTTAGGATGCCTCCATATCTTATATGCATTAGTTCTATATATGAATACTGGATGTGGTATTCCTAGGCATGGGAGTTTTTGAACTATTGATTTTATTTTTTGGACTATCTCTGTTTGTTCTAATCCCCATGGAATGGATCCCTTCTTAAGGCGATAAAGAGTGTTACAAAACTGCCTAATATTTGGAATAAAATGCAACATGGTGAGACTTCCTAAGAATCTCTGAAGAGTGAGTTTTATCAATTAGTTTATTGCATTTGGTTAAAGATTCCTATAGCTCTACAAATGGGTTTATAGGTTCCTTGATATAGTCTTTGACCTCAAGAATCTAATAGCCGATCTGAAATAACTTAATATTTTTTAGCGCTTACTACTAATCAATTTGCTTAACAGCACTAAAGGTTTGGATATATTTGAAGTGTTGATCAATATCTTAGTTATATTAAAACATCATCTATAGACTATAAATATGTACTGAGGATTAAATATGTTGTTCATTATATTACGAAACCACGGTGCATTTTAATCGAATGACATTACATTCCGATATATTATTATTAAGAAAGGTACATTAAACTATTTTATATTTATCTTTTTCTGCTATCTGTATTTGCCAAAATTCCGATTTCATATCGAACTTACTATAAATGTTAGCTTTAAAAGTTCTTTTAAGAAGATCTCTTTTATTGGGTATTGGATACACGATCCATTTAAAACTTTGTTAAGGGGCTTATAATTAATGACTGGCCTTGGGGCCTCTCTCTTTTTCCACACTATTATTGACATAGAATGCTGAACAACTCCCTGGTGACTTGGAGGGTCTAATAAATCTTTTTTATCAAGTAAATCTTATTTCTTTTTACAATATTTCATTAACTCTTGATTCATCTGAATAGGTCTTGCCCTAGAGGGATATTCTTCTTGAATCCCTCAATATATGGTAACTCAATAATATGAGTTTCCTACTCCCGAGCATTGATCACAGGCAGACTTTACCTCGTTCTATGAATTCTTGTAGGCTTTTAATTTTGGCTTCTACCTTGGATTTTTAAAGCGGATTCAATCCATTTCAAATTTTATCTCGTCCTTTAAATGGTTTGTTGTTTAGGAAGCAGATTTATCTAAGATGATTTTCTTTATAAATTCACTTTCTTCTTTTGGTATGTATTATTTAGGTGAGGAAAAATGATATATACTGAAGAAATTACGATGTGGATCTCGTCTAAATCAGCGACATGAGGGTTTTATTTGGGTTATAAAGGGGTGCCTAATATTATTTCTTCGTTTATATCTTTGATTATTACACAAATCATTAATAAAGAAAGATTATTTATTGCATATGTGTGCCTTATGGAGCTTATAATTTATTTGAGTCTTTCAGCCATGGAGAATAACCGCGTTGCACTTTCAAAGGTACTTAGTAGGGATTATTCCTTCAATTATGCAGTTTTGGTATGCACCTGTGTCTAATGTTACAATTTTGAATAAGTATAATTTTTATTTATAACCAATGCTGATGAGTATATACCGGCTAAGTTTAACTATTACGTAGTTTTTACCCAGTTACCTTCTAGAGAGCTCCTAGAGACTCATCTTATTCTTCTTCACCTTTTTCTAATTTTGATGTTTCTCACAGTTCGGATCAATAAGTTAGATTCTGTATTAGTTCTAGTTCATTTAGTAGTTTATTAACAAGACATCTGTTTCTAGCATTAAGTCTTTGCTTAACTTCTTTGACTTCATTTTTAATATGTAATAATTCGGTTTGAAGATCTTGTATTGTTGTACTATACCTTTTTTCTTTAAATTTATTTAGTACATTTTTCATATTAAAAGGCTCCAGCTGTTTCTTTGTCATGTTGTTGGTTAAGAACTATATTTTTAATTCTATTAAATATTTTCTTTTAAGATCTTTATCCTCAATATGATCAATCATATCAAAGAAGATTTCCTTGTTATTATTGGTAATGAAATTTACTGAGTGGCTATCACGAGGTGCGGTCGCTCCCGTACATCCTGATGATCGGTTGAGTCACTATTTTGAACTATATGCTTTATTAAAGTATTTGGTCTTCATGGCCCGAAACTTTCTTCGGGAAGAATTATTGTCATATTCACCAAGAATAGGAATATAATCTATCTTTTATTTCTGGCTCAAGTTCTAACATATTGATGTTATCCTTCTTTTTATTAGGGACCTTACAATCCTTAGCCCTATGGCCAAATTTTCCACAATTCCAACAGTTATCATTATTTCCTTGAAAGCCACCTTTGTTGGCTTCTCGTTTGTGCCTTTTATATATTTTACGTAATGATGGGGGTTTTGGTTATTTTTATAGTGCTTGTGTCTTCTTTTAATTTTCATTGGATGCCTCTTTTGAAGGGCGGGCAACTTGATGTATCAAAATCTTGAAAAAAGCTTCCTATTTCTTTTTGGATATTTTATTATCCTTTTAAGTTGATGTTTAAGCTTCATATCATGCATAATTCAAGTCATGTGATATTTATAAAACTTATAAGGTCGCCATAGGTTAATTGGCTATAAGGAATTTTTGCATCAAATCTATCTTTCAATTTTATTCTAACCTTTTCAGCAAATAATGTTGGTAAACCACTTATGAATTTTTCTTTCCAATAATCATGACTATAGTCTTCTCTGACGATAACCTTGTTGAGGAATACATCATATACAATCTAAAATCATCCCCAGCTTTGGGCAAGATAGGTTAGATAGTATTTCTAAACTCCCTATCTTGAAAAGTTGAGGTTCTCCTATAAAATGTTTTGCTATACTATAGATTAAGGTAGCGGTGGCGTCTTCTACGCATAGATTTTCAAAAGTTTGTCCTGTAGATTCGGTCTTAATAACTTGAGTGATGGTTGTAGCATTTGTTACACTATTTCTATTATCTTCAGTGAGATAATTATCCCACCAATATTTTAATACAGCAAATCCAGATATAATTAGAGTGACGACTTGTTTATCAGTCAGGTTTTCATTTTATAGTAGTAATGGCCATTCCCATTATGTAACTTGTTGTATATCTGATGTTCTGCTAGTCCATCAATATTCCATTCAGCAATTTCATTTCCAGAGTGTGAAGTATGAGATAAGAATTATTTTCTTCATACGTATCCGGGAATGAGAGTTTATTTTAATAATTCTTTTTGATGGAATATTTAGAGCATAACTTATTAATGTCGTTATCAGACTTTTCGGATATTGTTCTTATGACCTTATCATCTTTTAATTTTAATTCATCCTTTAATTTTAATTCATTCTTTAATTTTAATTCAGCCTTTAATTTTTCATTAATCTTTTCTATAAGATCATATGTGATTTCAAACTTTTCTTGAAATTTGGGAATTTATCTTTAGAAAATTCTGTTATTAAATATTGGATGTGTTTCTAATTTTTTATTTTTTTTATTTTTTTTATTTTTTTTATTTTTTTTATTTTTTTTATTTTTTTTGAAAAAATTAATTGAGGTAATATTAATTCATTAAAATCGTAATTGTGAATTTTTACACCCTGTAAGTTTTATCATTGATATTTTTATTCTATATTGTCTCATGAACTGAGTCTAGCTCAATTTTAAAAGGTGTAACTGTGACAATTCTACCATCTAATTGAGCTAATTTTCTAGTGGAAATTATAGATTCAACCACCTTAGTTTTCAGTGTGCCATTTTATTAACAATCATACTCAATGATTCCTTTTGATCATCAATTTTCACGTATTACTTAAACCATTTAAAGAACTCTATATTGCATCTCATCCTTTTCATATCGAAGGCGCCATTTTTTCCCTAAAGGATAATCTTTCCTTTAATGAATATTTTCTGCATACCATTGCCTTTTTATGCTATTTTCTGGATCTAACCGAGTTT
Source organism: Datura stramonium (assembly GCA_018107945.1). Classification (NCBI taxonomy): domain Eukaryota; kingdom Viridiplantae; phylum Streptophyta; class Magnoliopsida; order Solanales; family Solanaceae; genus Datura; species Datura stramonium. The sequence goes on from JACEIK010002885.1 coordinate 126,419, forward strand.
ATCTAATAATCAAAGTCACAGTTCGAACTCCTCATCAAATCTAATCATGCATAAAGAGTCTTTTACTTCCACAACATCTCACTATTGGCGTAGGACTTGTTCTTTTGGTAATTCTAGGTTCATATTCAACCTTAGGAATTGTTCGGAGAAATCTACTCCCTTTAGTTTTCTCTAGGTCTTCAAGTGGTACCTCCTTTTCTTGGCATTTTTGAAAATGAAGGTCTCAAGAAAGACCATTCTTTTACTTGAAGCATGACTAAAGGATTGGTATCTTAGAAATTTTAAATCTATATAGATCCATCCGGGGTGTATTACCTACTCAATGGTTGAATTTTCTTCCCTCAATTTCGCTCAGATTATGGAGTCAAATGCCAATTATCCTTTACTAACACATCATCCCATTTTATCATTTTTGGGACGAAAATATTGTATGAATTGTGATGCTTCCATAAGCATGAAGTAGCCCCTTTGTTACTTACTATTTTTGCTTTTGGAGCTAGGGTAGTTTTCATTGGCTACATATACTGTATAGTATTTTTTATCTTGTATTTTCTTTGCTATTCATGTTTTGTTTTAACATTTAATGTTAGGGTATCCATAACATTTTGATCATTAATATCTATAGAAAAATTGGGATGCACTTGATTAAAATATACCGGGCCATTAGCTAGGTTACTTTGTAATACCTTTAATAATGAATCATCAAAGTTTAGTAGCCTATTGTCTCTTAATAGAAGACATATAGGCACGTCTAAGCCTAATCGATACAACGGTTTAGCGCGACCTGAACAAGTCCTATGTGAAGAAACTTATAGTTTTTCTATATCGTTAATGTCTTGTTGCTAATAGTTTAATAGTCTCAATAGACATATTAATAGTGACTGTAGATTCATAGGTTTTAATATTATAATTTTAATAAAATTAAAAGTGTCCGATCTTATATACCTTTTCAAAAACGTTCCTTAGAATATTCAATTTTGTAAAATGCTCTCTATCTTAGCTATTTTAGTAGTTGGGAAATATTAGAACTATTTATTATGTTCTGATTTTCAGAGATATCCATTAAGAAATGTGCAGATAGTTTTAACTGAATAATTAATATATTATCTAATTGTCTTCTTTGTATAGACAAATTATGACTAACAAAACATAATTCATTATATAACCTTATTAGATTGTCAAGAATTAATTTTCTAGTTATTTTTCTAGAATAATTATCGAGTATCTAACGGTATTAGTTTTTTATAATAGGCTAACTTCTTTCATATTTCTGTTCTTTTCTTTTTTATAGTTACTTTGATATTTTAGACATATTCATGTAAATTTATATTTAATAAATTAAAAATATTAAAAAAATCAAAATCATAAATTTTAATATAATACAAAGTATTCGGGGAATGTTAGTACTATCCTGGGGTCAGTATCTACTGATCGTTATTCCTTAATAGTTATTTCTTTGGCAAGTATTTATTGATTTATCTTATCACAATTTCTTTTTATCTTATTCCTTTAGGTACGGTGATGGGAACACCATCAAGTGCAGCTCTAGTATCAAAACTTTAGAGCTAATCCAACGGAAAATATAGGCTTTTCCAACGTCCACAGATCGTGATTAAACAGTTACCAACAGGAATAAAACTAAGAAAATAGAGTAAGAGTATCAGCAAAACTGAACTGAAACCAACAGCTTAAGCAACATAATTTAGACTGGCTATAAGATGAGTATGAAGGTGCTTTACTCAAACTCATACTCACTCCCGGCCAACATGGCGGTCTTTTCCTGCGAAATTAGTAAGGTTCTTTTTGTCATTCCTAAGTTTCTAAAGCCTAAACTATGTCGTTTTAGCTTATGAAAGGTGGGTTTTGGAAACTCTCTTAATGTCTTCATTCATGCATGCAAGAGAATAGAAGAGGGAATGAGAGGTGATTAAAGCATGAATCAAGGTCTTCTTCTTTAATTTCTTTCAATTCCCTTTTGAGCATTCAAGGAAGAGTAAGATTCAGTCTCCATCCAGGTATGTAGGGTTATGAATGGTGGTTTCTTCACACTCTTTTTCCCAATCCTCTCTACAAGTATGAATGTCTATAATTGATCTATGGGATTTTTACCCAAATGCATTAATTATCTATTTATACTCATGGGTATGAATTGATTATGATTTTATTATCGAATTGCAAAGCATAGGCTAATTTTATAATGATTTCAATCAAAATTATGTTTCTAGACTTATGAATGTTGAAGCCCATTAGTTAGATGATCATGAAAAGTGAGATTTATGAAGTTTATGTGAAAATTGAGATATTATGATGAAAAGCATGATTGAAGCTACCTATGTTTATAATTATATTTTCGATGAGAATTGAGTATTTCTAAGTATGATAAAGCTTTGGGAAATGCCCGTATGTTAAGTTTTAATGATGATTTTCTTGAACTAAACTTACCACATTTGTTTTGGACTGAAGCCTCCCCAAATTTTATATTATAGCTTGTGGTATGTTTTGAGGTTAGAAAGCACTTCTATGCATAGCTTACCACATGGTTTGGGCAAAGACTCCCAAGTATGTTTAAGCTTGTGGTATATTTTGAACTAAAGCTTCTCATATGCATGATTTCGTATTTGAGATGTATTGGATTATTGAGCTTTGTCAATAGACGATGTTGAGCTTCATGATATACGACAAGAGCATATGCATGTTTTGGGGAGAAAGAGTCACTTTCCGGCGAGTTAGGGTCGTCACTATGCTCCAGAACTATCGCCAATGTCAGTTGATACTATTATCTTATTGAGACACTCCTCGTGAGCTATCCCTGGCCTAATATGCAAACAGATATTGATATCATGGTAGCGTCTCAGCCTGGAAGGTCTTGGATGGCTACGCTCACTTGAGTGTAATAGTCGGACCCGTAAAGTCTATCGTGGTATGTGGTGTGCCCATAGTATACGGGTCGTACAAGTAATATAGTCGCCCTTTTTAAGAGCAGGATGTCGAACCCACGGGGGCTGGACCAATTGACTAACTATCAAGTTCAAGTGTGATATTAAATACCGCAAGTGTTGATTATAGAAGTTTCGATAAGGTTAATTAAGTCTAGGGCGGTCAATGCAATACTGTTTGAATTAATTCAGGCAACTAGAGTTATAGCCGGATAATCGCCTGATACTACGATTTGCAATGGTTTAAGTATGAAACTATCAATTGTCATCTCACATAATTAGAATTGCATGTTCATGGTCTTCCGAACCTCTAAACACGACAAGCTAGCCTCACTACTACATTGTTGAGCGAGGATGTTATTTCTAGTTCGTGGGCAATTCACTGCGTGGATGTGGTTTATGGGGTTGTACATTGATTTGGGTACTTTCATGCCTCTAACCATTTAACCAATATTAGCTTCACAGCTTCTCTTTCAAGTGGTGGAGTACGATTCTAAGTTGGTGTCTTTCATCCATTTATCAACCAAGCACGAGGTATTATGTATATTCCTATCCTAACCACAAAATCTTATCAAAAAAACAGAACTTGCTTCTACATTCTTTTGTTCTTACACTGGTTTTATTTCTCAAGCATTTACCTATGTGTAACATGTGTGTGTTTCATAGCGATCAATCACTTAAAAACAACCATAATTAAGTACGAAACAATAACAACAATCAATAACTTAAAACCAAAACAAAATCGCAAAATTACAATCGTATTTTGTGGCTTCCAGCCTAAAGGAGGGTTCTATCCACTCATGTTCGTATAATTAAGAACACATAATTAAGTAACATACTTACAAGAATTGGTAGAAGAGAAGATGAAATTGATGAACCCTAGGTGAGTTCTCCCACTTCTCCCCTCACTCCTTGGTAGTTTTCGAAATAAATCGTGACCTCCGTCTTTAGGAGTTAAGGGACTATTTATAGTAAATGAGAATTGTGGAAAATTATGCCTGTCGTGGAATGGCTCCGTGTACGGGTGTATCGCCCAGTAGCACTACCTCAAGTGACAGGTAGCTATCGCACTGCCTCCATGACACGGAGTGTATCGAGGAGCACTGCCTCCGTGACAGTGTATCTGCGAGCACTACTCTGTGAAATGGAGTGTATCATGGAGCAACCCAGCGCCTCCGTGACACGGAGGTATCGCGAAGCCCTCTGGAAATCACCCAATTTATTTCAACTTTGGTGTTTCGCTCAGTCTCTCATTCTCCACTTCACCAAACATAGATTGGGTCCTCCAATGCATTATTTCCTTCAAAAACAAGGAATAATCATGTTGGTTAGTATATATTCACATTTACATAAAATCACATGAAAATGTATATAAATAGGAAATGATTACATAAAATCACATGAAAATGTATATAAATAAGTAGATAAACAAGACTAAATTGAGTTATAAAGTAGCACTTGGGCATGCAATTATGCCCAAGATTAGTATGTCGGTTAAGTGACGAGTCTCCTAGTGTCCCATATGATTCAGTTATGCATATTCATTACTCATGGTTATTATATACACATGCATGTTCTAAAAGCAAGGTTTGACTCAATGTTCAGCTTTTCTATAAATGTCATATTGTAGCTTTGAGTCATTCGAGTTAGTTTGATGTATAAAGCTATGTATTGTCATGTTATGAAAAGATCATGATTACAAAAAGAATGCATGCAAGTCCTACTCTCAGTTTTCTAATGATATGTTTTAAGTAATGCATTTTATTTAAATGATTTTACTTACTTTAGTGGTTTTACTTACCTTGCATACTTGGTACATTCCATGTACTGACTGCATACTTTCTATGCTGTATCATTTTATGATATAAGATCCGGCTCTCAGGTTCAGCCCCGCTCTTAGATGACTTATCGGAGTTAGTGTCTTCTTATTGGTGAGTCCTCATTTTTCGAGGACCAGACTATCTATGTTTTCTTTATGTATTTCAGTTTTCAGCTTGTTGAGTTAGTTGAGGTCTTGTACCATCAACTCGTCGTGTTTATAGGCTATTCAGACATATGTACGTATTCAGCTTTGGATTTCATATTTGGATGTTATATTTATGTTAGACTTCCACTATGATTGTAGTGTTGGTTATTTTTGAGTTAGATGTATGCTTATGCCATGGGCCGACTTAGGGTCTCTCGGGGCTCCTTATCCCGTGTTACAATTCGGGCCTCCATTCGGCTCGTGGCAAACTTGGTATCAGAGCAATAGGTTTGAAGTGTCATAGAATATCTGAAAGTCACATTAAATAGAGACTTTTTCATGGGTGTGAAGCGCGCCACACCTATGATGAAGAGGCTATGAGACATTTAGGAAATGTTCCCTTCTTTAATGATCTATGTCGTATGATAAAGAGTCTTTCTATCCTTCTAATTTGTGCTATTCGCGATTGAAGAATCATGGCTCCTCGAAAAATGAATGAGAGGAGGAATGGAGATGGTGAAGGCCACGAGGATGGCAATGGTCATGGGCATCGCCAGCCCCACCAGTTCAGGAGCCTCAGGCACCGGAGCCAGCTGCCCATGCTGAGTTTCAGGCCGCTATTCAGATGCTTGCACAGGACTTGACCACTCAGTTCAATCAGCAGGCCATTGCACATGTTTCGCAAAATGGTAACGCAGCGTCGGCTCGAGTCAGAGACTTCTTTAGGATGAACCCGCCGGAGTTCCTTGGTTCCAAGGTAGATAAGGACCCGCTGAGTTCATAGACGAGATTGTCAAGATCACCCAAGTCATGGGGGTGAATGGGGTTGAGTACGCCGACTTGGCCTCTTATCAGCTAAAAGGGGTCGCGCATATATGGTTCGCCAATGGAAGGATGGTAGGGTCGTAGGAGCAAGTCCGGTCACTTGGGAAGAGTTCCATGTTGCATTTCTACACTGGTTCTTCCCTCGAGAGATGAGGGAGTTTAAAATAGATGAGTTCGTGAATTTGAAGCAAGGGAGAATGACTGTACAAGAGTATGTCCTTGAGTTCACTCGCCTATCAAAATATGCCCCGGAGTTGGTAACCGATCAAAGGATGCGAGTGAGTAGATTCGTCCATGGAATAGTAGGCTTCTTGGATAAGGATTGTAGGACCGCTATGCTCCATCAGGATATGGATTTCCCAAGAATAGTGTTGTATGCCCAGCAGATGGAGGCGTCACATTCGAGAGGGATGGAGGCCAAGAGGGCTAGGACCGAGGACCACAGACTCTCTCAACAGAGGTCCGGTGGTGGGCACTGATAGCAGACCCACCAGAGATCATTAGCTCCAACATCTTCAACATTGAGCGTGCCATCCAGGCCTAGACATGATCAGAGAGGGAGAGCATCAGGCTCGAGGGGTCTGAGACGCAAACCTGCAAATTCGAGCATTCCATCTTGTTGCAGATGTAGTCGGGGGCACACAGGCCGGTGTTTGGCAGGTTCAGGTGCTTGTTTCGGGTGTGGGCAGCCCGGAAACATGCTTAGAGATTGTCCGGCTGTGAGACAGGATCAGGTTGGGGGCCGAGGCCCAGCTTCTAGTTCAGCAGCCCCTCTCGCACGCTCAACACATCTTTCTAGTTTTCCATATTAATGTTTATCTTTTGATGGATCTGGGGGCTACCTTGTCTTTTATGACACCTTATTTGGATAGTAGCTTTGGAGTCAGTCCCGAAGTCTTATCAGAACCCTTCTCAGTTTCTATTCCAGTAGGTGACTTAGTTGTATCTAGACGGGTGTATAGAGGTTGCCCAGTCTGAGTCTTTCATAAGGTCACCTCAACAGATTTTATATAGTTAGCCATGACTGACTTTGATGTTATTCTCAGCATGGATTGGCTATTTGCATGCTATGCTTCACTTAATTGTAGAACCCGGGCAATAGAGTTTAGATTTCCAAGTGAGCCATTCTTAGAATGGAAGGGTAGTTTAGTTGTTCCTGTAGGTCAATTTATTTTTTACTTTAAGGCCAGGAAGATGATTTCTATGGGTTGCATGTACCATCTAGTTAGGGTTAAGGATGTCGAGTCAGAAACCCTAACTGTCCAGTCAGTTCCAGTAGTACATGCGTATCCAGAGATCTTCCCTGATGATTTTCCAGTTGTTCCTCCCCAAGTGGGAGATTGATTTCGGCATTGACCTTCTTCCCAACACGCAGCCTATATCTGTTCCTCCCTATAGGATGGCTCCAGCTAGCTAAAAGAGTTGAAGGAGCAGTTGAAAGAATTGTTAGATAAGGAGGAATAGATATAGGCTGCGTGTTGGGAGGGCTTCATTAGGCCGAGCAAGTCTCCATGGGGTGCAACGGTGTTATTTTTCCAGAAGAAGGATGGTTCGCTTCGGATGTGCATTGACTATCAGCAATTAAACAAGGTCACCATTAAGAACAGGTATCCTTTACCTAGGATCGATGATTTGTTTGACCAGCTTCAAGGTGCCAAGTGTTTCTCCAAGATTGATCTCAGGTCCAGGTATCATCAGCTCAGTGTTCGGGAGAGTGATATCCCGAAGACAGTCTTCAGGACTAGGTATGGCCATTATGAGTTTATAGTTATGTCTTTTGGACTATCGAATGCTCCTTAAACTTTCATTGACTTGATGAACGGGGTGTTCAAGAAATATCTAGACATGTTCGTGATCGTGTTCATTGATGACATACTTATATACTCTCAGAGTGAAGAGGAGCATGCCGCTCACTTGAGAGCAGTACTTCAGACTCTCAAGGATCGCCAATTTTATGCCAAGTTCAGCAACTGTGAGTTTTGGTTAGACTCCGTGGAATTTCTGGGCCATGGGGTATCGAGTGAGGGCATAAAGGTAGACTCTCAGAAAATAGAAATGGTGAACAATTGGCCCAGACCAGTGAATCCTTCGGATATTCAGAGTTTCTTGGGTTTAGTTGGCTACTACCAGAGGTTTATTAAGGGTTTCTCATCTGTTGCAGCACCTTTGACCAAGTTGACTCAAAAGAAGGTAAAGTTCCAATGGTCGGAGGCTTGAGAGAAAAGCTTCCAAGAGTTGAAGACTCGACTCATTTCAGCACCAGTGTTGACCCTACCTTAGGATACCAATAGTTTTGTAGTATATTGTGATGCTTCATGAATCGGACTCGGGTGTGTATTGATGCAGCATGGGAAAGTGATAGCATATGCTTCAAGACAGTTGAAAATTCATCAGAAGAATTACCCGACACATGATCTTGAATTGGCCGCGGTGGTATTCGCATTGAAGATATGGCGACATTATTTGTATGGAGTCCATGTGTATGTATTCAAGGATCACAAGAGCTTACAATATGTGTTCACACGAAAGACCTCAATCTATGGCAAATGAAGTGGTTAGAGCTACTCAGAGACTATACATGAGTGTTCTTTACCATCCAGGGAAGGCTAATGTGGTAGCATACACACTTAGTAGGCTCTCTATGGAGAGTGTGTCCCATGTGGATGAGGGAAATAAGGAGCTGGTGAAAGATGTTCATCGACTTGCAAGGTTTGGAGTTAGATTGGTCAACTCAACCGATGGCAGAGTTTTTGTGCAAAATGGATCAAAATCGTCCTTGGTGACTGATGTGAAAGCTAGACAAGATGAGGATCTGATGTTGGTAAAGCTGAAAGAAGTCGTTTGAAGTTAGAAGGTGGAGGTCTTCTCCCAAGGGGGAGATGTTGTGCTGCGGTACTAGGGTCACCTATGTGTTCCGGATGTTGATGATTTGAGGAGTCGGATATTGCATGAGGCTCATGGATCCCGATACTCTATTCATCCAGGTGTCGCCAAAATGTATCATGACTTGCGGGAAATATAATGGTGGAATGGCATGAAGAGGGATATTGCAGAATTCGTAGCCAAGTGCCCGAACTGTCAGCAAGTGAAGGTCGAGCATCAAAGGCCAGGAGGTGTACTTCAGGATATTAGCATTCCCACTTTGAAGTGGGAAGGGATTAATATGAATTTCATTACATGCCTATCTCGTACTCGTCGACACTATGATTCTATTTGGGTGGTGGTGGACAGTTGACCAAGGTTGCACACTTTCTACCTATCAAAACCACAGATTCAGCGAATGATTATGTCAAACAGTATATGCGGGAGTTGGTTTCATTACATGGAGTTCCCTTGTCCATTATTTCTGACCGAGGTACTCAATTTACCTCTCAGTTTTTGCAGTCTTTTCAAAAAGTGTTTGGGACTCAGGTTAAACTCAGCACAGCATTTCATCCGCAAACGGATAGTCAAGTGGAGCGGATGATTCAAACTATCAAAGACATGTTAAGAGCTTGCATGATGGACTTTAAAGGTAGTTGAGATGATTACCTGCCCCTGATCGAGTTTGCTTACAATAACAGCTATCACTCTAGTATCCAAATGGCATTGTTCGAGGCTCTCTACGGGCGGAGGTGTAAATCGCCCATCGGATGGTTTGAGGTTGGTGAGGCAGCTATGATAGGGCCAAATTCAGTTCATGAGACTATGGTGAAGGTTTAGTTGATAAGGGACATGCTAAAAACTGCTCAGAATCGTCAAAAGTCATATGCTGATGTGAGGAGGAGAGAATTGGAGTTCGAGGTGGACGATTGATATTTTTGAAGGCATCTCCCATGAAGGGAGTCATGCGGTTTGGGAAGAAAGGAAAACTCAGTCCTCGTTATGTTGGTCCCTACTGGATTATGAGAAGAGTTGGTAAGGTAGCGTATGAGTTGGACTTGCCCTTAGAGTTATCTTTCGTGCATCCTGTGTTTCATGTATCGCTTTGTAGAAATGTTTGGGAGATCCATCTCTAGTAGTCCTGGTGGATAGTGTTGGTGTAAAAGATATACTTAGCTATGAGGAGGTTCCAGTGGAAATGTTGGATCATCAGGTTCGGAGGCTAAGGAACAAAGAAGTAGCTTCAGTTAAAGTATTATGGAGGAATCAGCATGTTGAAGGAGCTATGTGGGAAGCCAAAGCGGATATGATGGCTAAATACCCACACTTATTCTCTACCGGCAAAATGTCAACTTGAGGTATCAGTTTTGACCTAAAATTCTATTTAGTTTCATGTTCAGTTCATGCACGCAGGTTTCTTTTATGAATATGGGTGTGTATGTGATTTGCGAATTCAGTTCAACTGTATATTTTGAATCGGAGGTAGTCATTCCGTCAGTTTCTAGTTTAAATGATAAGTATTTGAATATGATAATTTCATATTTCTGCTTTCTACTTTTTTTCAATGTTCGAGGACAAATGTTCCCAAGGGGGAGATACTATTATAGGAAGCCCAAAGATCGGACCAGGGAGTTGAAACAGGGAAAATGTAAAGTTTATGTTGCACACTTAGGACGAATCGTGAGACAACTCGTGAGGACAGCTCACGAGTCATCAGGTGACTCATGGGGAGGCCAGTGAGGAGTTTGGGAAGTTTGAAGAAAAGGGTCCCCACAAGCATGAAAACGACTCGTGGTCAGACCCCACGAGTTGTTAGGTCAGCCGTGGGGTAGGGGATAAGGAAAAGAGATGGAAAAAGAGCAGTGTATTTTATGGGTGGTGACCACGATTTGTGGTCACCCCTAATGAGTCGTGATGTTAACCGTTACGAGCCCAGGAGACAAGGTAAGGTAGTGCACTTGATGATCGACATAACGAGTCGTGGCTTGTGAGGACGGGTTGTCAGGTCGTCCGTTAGGACCAAATGACAGTCTTTTCCTACGAAATTAGTAAGGTTCTTTTCGTCATTCCTAAGTTCCTAAATCCTAGTCGTTTTATCTTATGAAAGGTGGGTTTTAGAAGGGGAAACTCTCCTAAAGTCTTCATTCATGCATGCAATAGAATAGAAGAGGGATAGAGAGGTGATTAAAGCGTGATTCAAGGTCTTCTTCTTCAATTTCTTTCAATTCCTTTTTGCGCATTCAAGGGAGAGTAAGATTCAGTATCCATCAGGTATGTAGGGTTATGAATGGGTGGTTTCTTCCACACCCATGCCCAATCCCTCTCTACAAGTATGAAATTCTATAATTGATCTATGGGGTTTTTACCCAATGCATGAATTATCTATTTCTACACATGGGAATGAATTTATTATGATATTATTATCGAATTGTGAAGAATGGGCTAATTTTATAATGATTTCAATCAAAATTATGTTTCTAGCCTTATGAATGTTGAAGCCCATTGATGATATAATCATGAAAAGTGAGATTTATGAAGTATATCTGATAATGATGAGATATTATGATGAAAAGCATGATTTGAAGCTACCCATGATTATAATTATGTTTTCGATAATTATTGAGTATTTCTAAGTATGATAAAGTTTTGGTCAATGCCCATATGTTAAGTTTAAATGATGATTTTTCCCGAAATAAGCTTACCACATTGTTTTGGAATGAAGACTCCTAAATTTTATATTCTAGCTTGTGGTATGTTTTGAGCTAAGTCTTCCTATGCATAGCTTTCCACATGGTTTTGGAGAAAAGGCTCCCAAGTATGTTTTCAGCTTGTGGTATGTTTTGTGCTAAAACTTCTCATATGCATGATTTCGTGTTAGAGATGTATTTGATTATTGAGATTCATTAATAGAAGATGTTGAGCTTCGTGATATACGATATAGAGAACATGCATGTTTTTAGGAGAAGAGTCTAGCACCGAGCGAGCTAAGGGTCGACCACCCTATACCCCAGAACTACGTGCCAATGTAGGTTGATACTATTATCTTATTGGGACCTCCCTCTTGAGCTATCCCCAGCCCTAATGGCTCATGATCTTGATATCGATATCATGAAAGCATCTTTAGCCTTGGCAAGGTTTTGGACGGCTCTTCCTACTTGAGTGTAATAGTCGGGACCACATAAGCTCTATCGTGGTATGTCAATTAAGTGACGAGTCTCCTAGTTTCCCATATGATTCAGTTATGCATATTCATTACTCATGGTTATTATATACACATGCATGCTCTAAAAGCAAGGTTTAACTCAATGTTCAGCTTTTCTATAAATGTCATATTGCAGCTTTGAGTCATTCGAGTTAGTTTGATATATAAAGCTATGTATTGTCATGTTATGAAAAGATCATGATTTCAAAAAGAATGCATGCAAGTCCTACTCTCAGTTTTCTAATGTTATGTTTTAATTAATGCATTGTCTTTAAATGATTTTACTTACTTTAGCGGTTTTACATACCTTGTATACTCGGTACATTTCATGTACTGACCGCATACTTTCTATGTTGTATCATTTCATGATACAGGATTCGGCTCTCAGGTTCAGCCCCGCTCTTAGACAGCTTATCGGAGTTAGCGTCTGCTTATTGGTGAGTCCTCATCTTTCGAGGACCAGACTATCTATCTTTTCTTTATGTATTTCAGTTTTCAGCTTGTTGAGTTAGTTGGGATCTTGTCCCATCATCTCGTCGCGTTTAGAGGCTTTTCAGACATATGTACGTATTCAGCTTCGGATTTTACATTCGGATGTTATATTTAAGTTAGACTTCCGCTATGATTATATTGTTAGTTATTTTTGTGTTTGAATTATTCTTATTCCATGGGTCTACTTGGGGTCTCTTGGGGCTCCTTGTCTCGTGTTACGATCTGGGCCTCCGTTCGGATCGTGACACATTATCCCTTCTTTGACCATGAAGTGACATTTCTCTCAATTTAGGGCCAACTTAGTTTCTTCACATCTGTTCAACACTTTGCTCAAATGCTTGAGGCTGGATTCAAATGACTCACCCACAACTGAGAAATCATCCATAAATACTTCGATGGTGTCATCCACCATATCTGAAAATATCGACATCATGCAATGTTGGAATGTGGCTAGTGAATTACACAACCAAAAAGGCATTCTTCTAAAAGAAAATGTTCCATACAGGAAAGTGAAGGTGGTCTTCTCTTTGTCTTCTGGTGCTATAGAGATCTGATTGTATCCCGAATAACCATTAAAAAAGCAGTACCAGCCTCTACCTGTCGGCCTCTCAAACATCTGATCCATGAACGATATTGAAAAATGGTACTTATGGGTCCAGTGGTCGAGTTTTCAGTAATCCATGCACACACGCCAACCCGTGATCGGTCTCGTCGGTATCAGCTCATTTTTCTCATTTGGTACCACTGTGATCCCACCTTTCTTTTGTTTACACTATACTAGACTCACCCACTTGCTATTCGCAATAAGGTAACTACACCAGCATCTAGCCACTTGATAATCTCTTTCTTCACCACGATAGGTGGGTCCAATTGTCGTTGATGCTCTATACTTGGTACACAACTTGATTCAAGCTGGATTTTGTGGGTGCATATGCCTGGAGGGATCCCGATGATGTCCGCAATGGTCCAACCGATTTCCTTTTTATACTTTTTTTAATACTGCAATCAGGCCTCCACTTGCCAGTCTGCCAGGTCTGCTGCAATAATTACTTGCAAGGTGTTGTTCTCTCCCAAGAATGCATATCTTAGATGTGGAGGTAATGCCTTATGTTCCAGGACTAGTGGTACCTAAACTGATAGTTTTGTTGGAGGTGTTGCATGGTTCTTTAAGTCAAGGTCTAACTTCTTTGGCCTGAAGTTATATGACCCCATTCCCTCTAGGGCATTTACTAACTCCATGTACCCCGGTACTTCATTTCCCTCATAATTCATTAAGACGACTGCTAGTGTATCAATACCCATCATCTATCCCAAGGACACTAGCAGCCTCTTATATTCCATCTAGGTGTTCACACAGGTGTTTCTATAGATGAAGGCTTCCTTGTTGTAGCCTAAATGAATCACAAACCAAAAGAAAAACGCAAATGAGGAAATAACAACTAAAAGTTAAACACATCAATTACTCTAATCCTAAGTCGTATTCCCCGGAACAACACCACTTTTGAAAATGCTCAAATCACACTCCTATAAAAGTATGATGTGGACATTGTCAATATATAACCTAACAGGTTGGGGTCAATCTCATAGGGAATATGGTCAAGATATAGAATAATGCTAGTATTTAAGCTTTTAAGGTTGTTATCTCCTAGAGGGGGTTTTGTAAAAGAAAATATGTAACAAAGCTGAGAATTGTTTGTTGTTTATCAAGTTTATGCTAATAACTAGGGTAATTGTTCCCCATAGATTCATAACTATTTTAGGTTTTACACTTGTTATCTATCCCAATGCTTACTTATAGAACTGATAACTAGGATTCATCCAAATGACTGGTTCGTCCCTATTGGATGACAATACGCAATCACCGGATTAGGTCTCATGAGTGATTTCACAAGTCATCCAAAAAAGAGAAAGTTTCAAGTATCTTGGGTCTTATCCTAGGAAACTGAGAGATCAACTAGCATGTTGCTCACTGTATTGGTGTAGGATGGATGAAATGGAGGCTTGAATTTGGAGTCTTGTGTGATAAGACGGTGCCGAAAAATCTTAAGGAATGTTCTATAGAGTGGTGGTTAGACCAACTATGTTGTGTGGGGCAGAGTACTGGCCAGTCAAGAACCCCTATGTTCAGAAGATAAAGGTTATAGAAATAAGGATGTTACGGTAGATGTGTGGGCATATTAAGAGAGATAGAATTAGAAATGATGACATCCAGGCCATGATGGGAGTGGCTGGGGTAGAGGACAAGATGCATGAGGCAAGACTGAGGTGGTTCAGGCATGTGAAGAGGAGGTGTCCGACTGTCGCGGTGTGAAGGTGTGGGATATTGTCTATAGATAATTTTAGGAGAGGTAGAGGTAGGCCAAATAATAAATGGGGAGAGGTTATTAGAAAGGATATGGCACAGTTGAAGCTTACTGGCGACTTAATGTTAGATAGAAAGGTGTGGAGTACACGAATTAGGGTAGCAGGGTAGTAGGTAACAGTGTGTGGCACAACTTTTCTGTTCTTAGTGGTAGGCCTAGAATTATTCTACTTGCCCTTTAATGTCTGTTATTAGTTGTTCTTACTTGTCTCTCATTTAGTGTGTTGTTGTTATGTGGTTTTGTGGGGTACTAGTTGTTGTTTTATTATTATATGTAGTCTCCTATACTACTGTTATTCTTTTTAGATTATTCTTCTAAGAGCCGAGGGTATATCGGAAATAGACTTTTTACCTCTGAGGTAGAGGTATGGTCTGCATACATTCTACCCTCTCCAGACACCACTCTATGGGATTTTATTGGGTTGTTGTAATTATTGTTGTTGTTTCATTTGAGTAAGATAAATACATAAATGGATNGTTGTTTCATTTGAGTAAGATAAATACATAAATGGATGGGTTAGTTGGGAAATAATGGTTTTTCCAAGAGGGGGTTAGTAAGGGTGCCAATTATGGCCATTTGGGTCGTGAAAAAGTTGGTATTATAACATTAGGTTTTTCCATCTCATACTACAAGGACGTTTCTAGTAGAGTCTTGCGGAACGATATAGAGACGTCTGCACTACTTTTTCGAGAGGCTACAGGACTTTAAGAAAACTCCATTCTTTCTTTCTTTCTTTCGTGCTATTACTTGACTCCAATTGGTATTTGGTGATCTAAAATGGTATCTAACCTCATTCATTCTTTTCTCTCACATATGTCGAGGACATGATCAGAAGGAGTCATGGAAGAGGCACCCGCACCAGCTTCTGGGGCCATAGCTCACGGTAGAGGATGTGCTATGGAAGAGGATGAGGCTATGGACAAAAAGTTATGGAATCTAAAAGAAGGGTCCAGGTTGTTGGTCCAGCCTAAGAGAGGTCTGTGTCTTCCATACTTCTAAAGGTTTAGGAAAGAATAGCAAAGAAGGTAGCAGTGGAGGAAGCGGTACCAGTTTGGGAGGGTGTTGGGCCTACTCCGACATCCGTAGATGTATTGGCTTAGGTATTGAACTTGCTGAGCAAATTGGTGGGTAGTGAAGCAACACTGCAACTCCAGTGAGTCAGTATTTCGGGATGCAGCATGCTACCATTGTAGCTCCTTGGATGGATGAGATTTTTGACATGGGAATGTTTGCAAGATCGGTGAATGGGCCGATAATGACTGGGGAAGAGGATGATCTATTCTGGAGGTTCACAAAAATGAAGCCTCCCACCTTTTATGGAACCAAAGCTAAGGATGCTTATGAGTTAATTAATGACTGCCATGAGAGGATTCATAAGATGGATGTAGTGGAGAAATATGAAGTGGAGTTTGTCACTTTCAAGTTGATGGGGGATGCCAAGTTATGGTGGAGGGCGTTTGTAGAGTGTAGATAGATGGGGTTTCCTTCATTGATTCAGACTCAACTCCACTCCACTTTCCTAGAGAAATATATCCCTCATACATTTCAGGACAAGAGGCGAGATAAGTTCACTAGTATATATTAGGGAAACTCATTATTTGCATCTTACAACGCTCGCTTCCACTCCTTATCTAGGTATGACTTGCTGTTTTACCTACAGAGGAGGAGAGAATTAGACAGTTTGTGAAGGCTTTGAATTTAGGGATCCAGTTTTCAGCCTTGCAGATGGTTTCTTTAGATAAGACCTTTCAAGAGGTAGTAAAATACGTCCAGAATATGGAAGGAATGAAACAGGATAGCTACACAAAGAACGCAAAGGAAAAAGCTCACAAGTAGGGAAGCTACAATGGCTTTTTCTAAAAGCGCCTGATTTCTCAGGTGTACTCTAGACTCCCAATTTAGTCAGCAATACATGTCTTATCCAGGGGTGGTGTCCCTGGTTTATGTAGAGTGGTTAGATTGTGCAAGTATGGTCATATTCGGAGGTGGTGTCCCTAGTTGATGTAGAGTGGTTGGATTGTTCCCCATCAAGCTCTTTAATCTCCAGCGCCAGCAGGTAGGGGAGGTAGTGCATTTATTAGGGATTGTCCTTATCCTGAGCTGGGGTAGGCACCCAGCAGGTAGAGGTGAGCCCCAACCCAAACTTAGGGGTAGTTAATTCGGCAGAGGCAATATATAGTCTGGCAGGGGCGGGTCACAAACAGACTGACGGGAACACTTCTATTTCTTCCCATGCAGATCTAAGGTAGAGACATCAGATATAGTCATTATAGGTATAGTTCTTGTTTGTGACTGGATGACTACAACTTTGTTTGATCCAGGATCCACCTTCTCTTACGTGTCTACTTACTTTGTTGTGGGCTTGAGCCTTGTATGTGATGTACATGATATTTTGGTACATGTTTCTACACCTGTTGGTGATTCTGTGATTGTTGATAGAGTATACCATTCATGCATGGTCACATTTATAGGGTATAAAACCTAGGTGGATTTGGTTATCTTAAATATGGTGGATTTCGATATCATCATGGTTATGAGTTAGTTGTATCCCTACCATGCAATTCTGGATGGTCATGATAAGACAATCACTAAAGCGATGTTGGGGCTGCCTAGGCTTGAGCGGAAGGGTGATTATAGCCCTACTGCTAAGAAAATCATATTATTCATTCATGCTCAAAAGTTAGTAGAGAGGGGTGTTCAGTATATCTAGCCCACATTTGGGATACTAGTGCAGATGTGCCACTTATAGAGTCAGTTTTGATTGTTCATAACTTCTTAGAGGTATTTCTTGTGGATTTTTCTAGCATGCTGCCAAACTGCAACATTAATTTCTACATTAATTTAGAGCCAGGAACCCATCTTGTTTCTATTCTATCATATTGGATAGCACCAGCTAAGTTGAGAAATCTTAAAGTACAGTTTCTGGACTTGCTTAGTAATGGGTTTATCCATCCGTGTATCTTCCCATGGGTACTCCTATGTTGTTTGTTATAAAAAGGATGGGAGTATATAAATATGCATTGACTACCGTTAGTTGAACAAGGTTATCATTCGAAATAAGTATCCCCTTCCCCAGATAGATGACCTATTTGATCAGCTTTAGGGTGCTTCTGTGTTTTCTAAAATTGATTTGAGGTTGGGTTACCACCAGCTAAAGATTCATGCTGAGAACATTTCAAAAATGGCTTTCTGGGCCAGGTATAAGCTCTATGAATTATTATGTCATTTAAGATTACTAATGCTCCAACTGCTTTTATGAGTCTGATGAATGCAATATTTAAGCCATACTTGGATTCATTTATAATTGTTTTTATTAATGACATACTCGTATATTCAAAGAGCAAAGAGGAGCATGAGAATCATCTGAGGATTATTTTAAGGTTGTTAAAAGAAAAGAAATTGTATGCGAAATTTTCTAAGCATGAGTTTTTGCTGGGGTCTATATCCTTTTGGGGGTATGTGATCTCAAAAGATGGAATTATGGTTGATTTCCAGAAGATGGAGGCTTTTAGGAATTGGGTTAGGCCCACATTAGTGACAAAAATTCATCGCTTCATAGGGTTGGCGAGTTACTATTGCCGGTTTATGAAGTGCTTGCTGCTCTTGCATCTCAATTGACCAGGTTAACTCAGAAGGATGTACCTTTTCAGTGGTCTAATGAATGTGAGGAGAGCTTCTAAAAGCTAAAGACCCTATTGACTATAGCCCCTATCCTAGCATTACCGGTGGAGGGTAGGGATTTTGTGGTTTATTATGATGCCTCACAATCTGGTTTGGGTGCTATTTTAATGCAGGATAAATAGGTTATTTTCTTCGAAGAAGCTGAAGGTGCATGAGAATAACTACCTTACATATGACTTAAAATTTGTAGCGGTGGTGTTTGCCTTGAAAATTTGGAGACACTATCTCTATGGGGCCCATTGTGAGATGTTCACATACCATTGCTACTTGCAATATGTGTTAACCCATAAGGATCTTAACTTGAGGCAGTGAAGATGGATGGAGCTGCTCAATAATTATGATGTCACAATCCTATATCATTCGGGTAAAGTCAATGTAGTAGCTATTGCATTAAGCAGAAAGCCTTTAAGTATAGGTAGTTTGGCCTGTTTAGATGCCACCAAGCCACGGAAAAGTTATCCATCTATACATTCGCGAAATGGTTCGGTTGCATGGGGTTCTAGTTTCAATCATCTCAAATAGTGGTACGCAGTTTACTTCTAATTTTTAGAGAACTTTGCAAGCTGAACTGGGCACTAGGCTAGATTTGAGCACAACATTTCACCATCAGATCCATGGGCAGTCTGAGCGGATGATTCAGGTATTGAAGGATATGCTCCAGGCTTGTGTGATAGACTATGCGGATCACTGGGACAAGTTCTTTCCATTGGACAAGTTTTCCTACAATAATGTTATCACTCGAGCATTTGTATGGCGCCGTTTTAGTCTTTATATAGAAGGAGATGCAGGTCTCCTATAGGCTAGTTTGACGCATTTGAGGTGATTCCATGGGGTACCGACCTTTTAAAGGAGTCCTTGGAAAAGGTGAAGGTAATTCAGGAGAAGCTCTTGGCAGCCTAGAGCGGATATAAGTAATACGTTAATGCAAAGGTTAAAAACATTGAGTTTATGGTGGAAGAGCAAGTCTTGCTCTAGGTTTCACTTATGAAGGGTGTGATGTAGTTAGGGAAGTAAGGCAAGATTAGCCTGAGGTACATAGTCCATTTGAGGTTCTCTGATATATGAAGGAAGTGGCCTATGAATTGGCCTTGCCTCCAGGTTTGTCCGGAGTTCATCTAGTCTTCCATATTTCTATGTTGAAGATGTATCATGGGGATGGCACCTATATTATCCATTGGGATTCAGTGTTTCTTGATGAGAATCTATCATATGAAGGAGAGCCAATGACTATTTTGGATATGGAGGTATGCAAGCTAAGATCAAAAGAGATCACATCTGCAAAGGTCCAATAGAAGAATTGCCCCATGAAGGAGACCACTTGGGAGAATAAATCAGATTTATGTAGCAAATATCCCCAACTTTTCATTAAGTTGAAATTGATTGGGGATGAACTATGATTTAATTGGTATTTGATGAATGACCCCTCACATTGTTATGGAATGGTTAAGGCCTTAGCACCCTTTAGAGTCCCCATAGTAGAAGTGAGTTAGTAAAGACTCAAAAATGGAATAGTCTATTAGACTTGAGTGCAATTTCATGTGTTGTGTTCCGTTAGGTAATGACCAAGTGAATTAGACCACCGTAGAAAATTCTAAGACTATGAATCAATTCATAGAATCACTATACATTTAGGAGCACATTTGAGAGGTGCTATGAAGTTTGGATAAGAGACTTGTGTTTTGAGAATGGAAAAGTTTCAGAATTGCTGAGTTCATTGTAAGCAGGGCATCGTGGCAATGGTGGAATTCCCGCTACAGCGACACCGTTGTAGAGGTTATGGAAAGGTCATTGAGGTTTGCTATAGCAAGGCCCTGTTTGCTATAGTGTATCCACTATAGTGAGAAAAAGGACTGTTGTAGTGGACAATGCGAGGCAGAATGCATGTCGAAGTCAGAATTTTGAGGTTTTACAGCCTATAATTCTAAGGCATGAAGTTTGAGAGGTCAGGTGTGATTTTTCAAAGGCAAGAGTAGTTTTTTCTTCCAAAGTAAGATTTTCTTGTTGCACTTTTCATCTTTGATCTTCTAACATCCTAAATCAATGGGTTTTATTTAATGGTGAATTTCAAGTTGAAAAACCCTAGAACTATGAAAGTTTTGGTAACTGGATGGATCTTGATGTTTATGGATTTTTAGGCATAAACATAAGTAATTAATACTTCTTAAGGTGAATGTGAATGTTCTAATTCATCAATGAGATGGTTTGAGACCTATAATTCGATAAAGTTGGGAATTTATCAATAAAGGTTTCTTTAAACGGGTTGAAGGAATAGAAACTTCATGAATCAGAGTAATATGACCATTATATGACTAAATTATCATAATTTAAACCATGGGGAATGAATTAAACCATGACAATGGGTAGAATAGGGTGGGGTTGAACTCTCAAACTTGTGATTGAAGAGTAGAAGATTAACTACTCTTACCTTGTTGTTTCTAGACTTTGAACGTTCTGAGGCATTGAGAAAAGACAAAGCTCCTATGAGTAGCTTGTATATTCAAGTTATTCAATTGAGGTAGGTTATGTTTTATGTATAGTTAGACCTTTTTAATGTCTTGTATATATTATGACTTGATGAGCATGCTTGATTGGTCTTCGAATATTGATTGTGATAGAGACAACTGTGATTTAGCTATGTTATTCAAATGAGTTATTCATTTGTCTAAGTCTATGAATATTGTTCATTATTTTAAAGTGCAATTGTGATAATCAATGTATATTTATGATTTGTCTTGTTTGATGACTTATTGAGAGCATATGGAAATATGTTGATGTATAGTGGGTAATACACTATTATCCTGGTATGAGAAGCTCGTATATTAGGGGAGTATCTAGATGAGCAGTTGTGAGTTGATTGGGTAATGTATCCTTATTCTGAGATGAGTGGCTCGAGTCCAAAGGTAGCATTCCGATAAGCGATTACATTATGAGTGGCTCACATCCAAGAGGAGCATCCGGATGAGCAGATGAGTGGGATCGAATACCACGTTGGTATGGTACATGAATTTTAGAGTCCCCTCCAAGTCATGACTGAAAAGGTAAACATAAGACCCTCTGGATACAGATAGGAGACTAATGAGTGATTGAGATGAGATCAGGTTGGTATAGATGTGGAACTGATGAGATACAGGGCTATATAGTCATGTGTACAACGTGGACATGATTTCATTGCATTATTTGTGATTTGTTTATATTATAAACTTGGGATGTCTTGTTGTCTAATTGTGAAGATTATATACATATTCCTGTTGATTGGCAATGTTAGGCCTGATGATGTGAATATGACCGCTTGGTATTAGTGACGACCTGGAATTATGAATGGATGATTTTCATGACAGATTGGTTATGTTCTTTTTTCTTATTGATTTATAATCTATACACGTTATTATTCAAAGTCGTTCTATGATACCAATCAGTACATAGTGCTTGTACCGATGCTACCCTGCACTTCTTTTATTGAGTGCAGATTGTGATCCAAGGAGTTCTTTGAGACTACACCTCTAGCACCGTTAGACAACTGATCTGAGGGTGAGTTGAATTTCTCTAGGCTGTTGCAGATCTTCTAGATGATGTCTATTCATTCAGACACTGACTATGATTTTCCCTTTATTTTTTCTTATACATTTCTAATTAGAGTCCTGCATAATGACTTTCAGATTCTGGGGATCGTAATAGATAGCTTCCACATAGTTTTTCACTTTTGAATTTCGATTTAGTTATTTTATTACAAAGTGTTTCATTTTGCTAAGATAAATGCATAAATGGATGGACTAGTTGATAAATGATGATTTGCCCAATGCGGGGTTAGTGTGTATGTCAATCACATCCATTTGGATCGTGAAAGTAACAATCACACAGAAGCTAGATTACTGTCGAATTCACACAAATAAATCACATGAAAAACGGGGCTACTTTCCACTTTTTATTTCATTTCACTCCAAATCACAAATGCTCCCTTTCAAATGATTATCTAAATAATAGAGATGTGAGAGTCTATGAACAAACAACAGTAAAGATACAAAGTGTTCACACTTCTTAAACAAACATATCAAAACAAAACTAAAGGTGGAGACTAGATTGTATGCTCTCATTTGAGGAGTGGTTTCACAATGGACTTAGTATTCAACTTCTTTAAGTAAGTGTAAGACTTGTACATTCTACTAACATGACCGGGATTCTAGCTATGTAAGTCGTTCACAACATTGCTCCCACCTTTGCCAAACATTGAATATCATAATACAACAACAACTACACCCCAATCTGAAACTCAAGGTGGGATTGTCTATATGAATCTTCACTAAGCATGTTGCTATAGTAAGCTCATCTCAAGTCCATATTATACAAAAACAAGGTAAATATAAAAAATTTTAAGCTTTAAGTGCAGGATAAAATATAGAATTTCTACATGAATATAATTACTGTGTCCAAAAAGATGGTAATTACTTTGAATTACTGAGATACTATATATTGATCTACTTAGATACTATAGAAATTTCATTTTAACACTCGATACATTTAGACCGATTTAACATTAGATTTCAAATATACAATTCTATTTTTAGTACTACATGTTGTACATTGAGGAAAGATCGAGGGTTGGAGTTGCATGTAGAACATCGAGCGCTGAAAAAAAGCCTAGAAGCTTATTTTTTTGTCTTGCTGTGATGCCTCGTGCTAGGCGGCCCACGTAGTGGTAATGGTGTTGGCAAGGTCTTTTTATATAAGTATGTCTAGTCAATTTTATATCATTTACAAAAATCTCTAGAGGTGGAAAACTCTCATTTTCTCTCTGGAGTTTATATTTTCTTGATAGAATTCATAAGAATTGATTCATCCGAGCCTAGATCATTGAATCTTTCTACTAGTATGTGTCGTTCTTGTGTTTCGCTTTCGATTATGGTTGTTTCTGAGGGATTATTTCATGGGTACCTCTCCTTAATTTTTATCATCTGTTTATGGTAAGGTAGTGTTCTTAGACCCTTGTTCGATTTCTTTTTTGAGTTTTGAAAGTTATTACATAGAATTAAGCAATATCATAATTGTGTGTTTTTTTCTTTATCATTAGTTATTGGTTTTGTTGTGCGGTGTTTTGACCTACTTCTTTGCAGTATCCTTATGGTTAGGATAGTAGGATTTTTCTTAGAACCCTGTGGTTGAGGGTGAGGTACGTTAAAGCCTATCAATTTCTTTTTGGGAGTGTTTTTCATCAATTTTGAACTATCGTTCTTATCATAATATTGTGGTTGTTCGTATTATCCTACATTCATCCTTGTGTTGGTTGTATTGGTAAGTTGTGTCAAGGGTTATTAATATGTTGTGAAGTCAGGAATGGGTGTTGATATATGTGTTAGTGATGTGTTAGTGAAGTCATGATAATTGTCTTGTTGATGAATTCGTGTCAGTTGGTTGTGAAGTCGAGGGTGAATTTGACATGTTATGGTAATGTGATTTTTATATGTTTTGGTTTTGTGGTAGGTTGTGAAATTGGGATTGAATATGGATAATCATATATGTATTGGTGGTGAGTTGTCTATCATGCATACATGTACATTTGTTTACTGCATATTTACTGTGGTTTCTTTAGGGGATTTACGAGAACCCAACCGGTCGTGAGTATGTCCCACGATGAATCGAGCTCGTGGCTAAGCTGAAATACAAGTCTGTGATGTTTTCTCTGGCATGATCGATCTTGTATACTTCACTAATCTGTAAGTTCGTGAGTCCATTTCGACATGATCAAGCTTGTATGTTTCACTAACCTGCAGGGTCCTGATGTTTTCTCTGGCATGGTTGATCTTACGTATATTGTTAACCTAGAAGGATGTGAAATATATTCTTATAGGGTCGAATTTGTGTATTCCATTATATCATATTGCATTCATATCATTTGCATATTTATGTTAGTTGTGTATTGGACTTCTGAAATGATGAGTGACCGAGGTTGTGGTTATTATGAGGTCCAGAGAAAGGGAAGGTAACGTGGTTTTGAACCAATGTTGTTGTTATGTATGTAGTGGCTAGTGTGTTGGTATTCTTCTAGTTATGTTTCTATTATTAGCCTCAATTTATTTTGTTGGCTTATATACTCGGTACTTTCTCCATATTATAACACCTCAAAAGTCCGTAAGATCAGATCTAGACTTGGAGTAGAAACCAACATAAAAACTGAATTTTTCCTCAGTAAGAGCCTCAGTACAACCCGTGTTGTTGAGGTGGTTCCATTCATGAGATGAAGTTTAAAGGAGCACCTAAAAGTATTCTCGGTAACCATGAGAGGATCCTACATATCGTTCTATGTAGGTACCAATGGTACTATGTGGTCATGAGAAGAGGTAGAAAGACTAACTAACATGACTCCAGTGACCACGAGGGTTCATCACAAGCTGTGGTTGGCCACCATAAGCTGTGGTACGACACGTGGCCCTGGACAGGTAGATTTTAATATTGGGTTTCCAAGGGTATTTTCATAATTTTATATGCTTTTAACTTCTAAATCAAGTCGCTTTGGGTTTTATAAGGGGGATATTTAGGGGTATTACTTAGCCCAAACTCTCATTCCTCTCAAAATGCCATAGATTAAAGATGAAACCCTCAAGGATTCTCAAATAAGCTTGGGTTCATCTTCTTAAATTCTCTTGGGTCTCAAGTCAAGTCAAGAATTAATCAAGCCCAGGTATATGGGATCATGAATGGGGGATTTATTTCACCCTCATGCTCAATCTCAAGTCTAATTTTATGAATTCAATACCTGTATGTCTCCAATTATAATTTTCACGAATTTCTATGGTTAGACCCTTTTTATGCAAAAACTCTATGATCTCTTATGAATATGATTCTCTTATGATTCTACTTATGTTTTATGATTATGATTACATGATTTCTATGAAAACTCTCATTATTGTCTATTTTCAAGTTAGAATAATTTTTCTCAAGTATGCATGAATCTCATGAATATCAAGCTTATGTATCATAGCTGTATTTTCAACATTGTTTTCATGGATAGTTCATGTGCGTAAAAGAATTTATGAATTCATCATGTTTTTAAAATATTCCATGCAAAACTTCATGTCTCAAGTATGATTATGAGCACAATGTATGTTTTGGGAGTAGTACTTAACACCAAAATAGGCTGTGATTTAGTGATGTTAGGAATATTATTAATTTGCCCTGTTTTTCCCATCTTTTACCTTGTTTTGAGTTCATAATACTTAAATGCATAAATTCATGTTTATATGTGTTTTTTGAGCTAATAAATGTTTTTAGATGTTTTGAGCAGGAAACCAAGGAAAAGAACTCAAAAATTACCCAAGGTGTGAAAAAAGAAGAGTTCGTGAAAGTTGGCCTACTGAGATGGCTGGCGTGCTGCACCAACCCCTAAACTTCAGAGAAATCTTCACAAAAGTTGGTGTGTGCCATACCAAGTCTCAAACATCAGTGGAAAATTTGACCAACACCTTGGTGCGCCAGAAGCATCCCAGATTTAGGAAATTTTTCTAACATTCTGGTGCTTTGGGTGGCGTGGCGAGCCAGAGGGGTCTAGATGCTCAGAAATTTGACTAACACCTTGGTGCATTAGCTACCATAGGGCATCCAGAGAAAAATTTTAGAGAAAAATTGAGCCAGACCTGGTGCACTGGGTGGCATGGCGCTCCAGACCTATCCTGGGATGGATTTTCTTGATTTTGAAGCTAAATACTTGAGGGAAAAAGCGTTATTTGAGACCTTACTTATAAATATAATATCTAGGTCATTTGTTAGCTATCATACATCATATTTTGAGATCATATTGATCATTGTAAGCAACTTTTGTGAGGAGAGACAAGTAATTAGGTTTTTCTTCTTTTCTTTATCATTTTACTTCGGATGATGATTATGTCTGTATTTTTTTCGCTTGAACATGAGTGGCTAAATTCCTATTCTAGAGTTTTGGCCATAGTTGATGGATTAATATTCTTTAAATTTGTTTATATTTACTTATGTTAATTGCTTATTCGTCAGATTGATCACCTTTCGAACTCGGGAGAGGGAACTGAAAAGGTTAAAAGTATATATAAAATAGGAATTCAAAAACCCTTTGAACCATTGGTTAAAAGATAGAAGTTATTGATGAGGATAAGAATATACCCTTCAATCTTATTTAGTTGATATACAAGTAGACACAACCATGATCTCATGCTTCTCCTGCTACCATAGGGATATAGGTGTTAGGGTTCGTGGGATAGTTCTTGGAATCTCAGGAGAGTGGCAAGATATGGGATAGTAACTTGCAACAAGAAACCTTAGGAAGAATCAATCTAGTTAATGAAGTCTTGAAAACTCAACCTAAAGTAAAAGTTTCATTTACCTAGATTTTCATCATCATTTGAAGTACAAACACGTTTGCAACTTATTAGTTCATTAGTTAATTTACGTTTCATGTTTTATTAGTTTAATCTCCAAACCACTCCCCAATTTTATCTGTGTTTTTCTTGATAGTGAAAATAAAGTGTTAACCTTAAGAGATTAATCTGACAAGTCTCTAAGAGATCGATAACCGGGACTTCACTGTCCTATATTACTTGACAACCATGTGCACTTGCATGCACTTGGGCGACATTATTAGCACATCCAGATCTCAGAACTATGTGCAACCATAGAATAAGGGGTCTTTGACAGTAGAGACTGTCTCCCTTGCCCCTAGCTAAGGGGTCCTCGCCAGTTGAGAGTCCCTGTCTTACGCTACTGAGATCATGAGTGATATCACAACTTTATGGTTCTTACTCTTGGCAAGGTATGGACATCCTCCTGATCAAGGGTACAGGTGGGGTTCCATGATGCTCACTTGGAGTACGTCGATTATGAGAATCTCCCCCCGTTCCACATGTTTCATGTTTCTTCATGTTCATGCTTTATGGATACCATGACTTATACTATTTTTGACCCATTGATCAATTTATGAAATTTAATTATGATTTCAAACATGTTAAGATTTATGATTTTGTTTTTGAAACCTTGGGTCACTAAACTTCAGATTATGATGAAAAGCCAACTTTTATGACCATCTCATGATCATGATTTTTAGCATGTTGTCATTACTCTCATATTTTACTTTTTTTGTATACTTATTATGTTCAATGTACTGATTGCATACTTTTTATGTTATATCATCTCATGATATAGGCTTGGGAGTTCAGTCTCAATCCCGCTGCTAGATTCGCTTTTGTCTCAGATTCAACTCAATTTTGGTAAGTCCTCATCATTTGAGGATGAAAGTTTTGGGTTATGTCTTTATTTATTATTTCAATTGCAGACTTAGTAGAGCTAGTTGGGGACCTATCCCTTTAGCTCATCTTATGTTAGAGGATTTTCAAACTATGATGTATAGATGTTTAGTGGTTTGACTTGTTGTCCCAGTTTATACGCTTTATGATATCTTAGACTTTCCGCTTATGCTATCTCTTATGATTTGCTTCCGATTAGTTTTATGCTTATGCTTATGTTATGCATGTACCATGGGTTATCTTGGAGCCATTCGTGGTTCTAGGTCCCATGTTGCATCCGAGATCTATGCTCGGGTCATGACAAACTTGGTATCAACGCATCAGGTTTAGGTTTGTCCTAGGATTTTTGAAAGCCGTGTTAAGTACAATCTTTTTTATGGGTGTGAAGTGAACCAGACTTATAAGGAAGAGGCTATGAAAGTTTTAGGAAACTTCCCTTCTTTCATGTTCTGTACCATGCAATAAAGTCCAACTCTCTCTATTAATTCTAACTCGTGATATACGCATTTGTAGAAAATGCCTCCCCGAATACCCAATGGAAGAAGAAATGGCAATAGTAATGGGAATCAGCCGACCCCACAATTTCCAGCAGGCCCTTTGGATTAGCAAGTGACTAATGCAGAGTTTATGGTTGCATTTCAGATGTTGGCACAGGCCATGACGGCCTAGGTCAAACAGCAGGTGGTTGCACCTATGAACCCAAATCAGAGTGTTGCAGCAGTTAGGGTGCTAGAATTCACCGGGATGAACCCGTCGGAGTTTCATGGTTCGAAGGTAGAGGAGGATCTACAAGAATTCATTGATGAGATCTAGAAGATCACTCAGATTATAGGGATTAGTGGAGAGAAAAGTGTTGATTTGGCCTCCTATCAACTGAAGGGGTAGCTCATATATGGTACATGTAGTGAAAGGACGACCATAGGGCAAGTACAGCTCTAGTGAATTGGGATGAGTTCGTGTTATCTTTCTTGGATAGATTCTTTCATAGGGAGATAAAGGAAACAAAGGTTGCAGAATTCATCAACCTGAAATAGCATAATATGACGGTTCAGGTGTATTCCTTGAAGTTCACTCCACTGTCCAAGTATGCCCCAGAGATTGTTGTTGAGCCAAGGGATCACATGAGAAAGTTTGCATCGGGAGTCTCAGGTTTAGTGGTCAAGAAGTGTAGGACCGCTATGCTTATCTTGGACATGGATATCTCTCGAGTCATGATTCATGCCCAGCAGATTGAGGAGGAGAAGTTGAAGATGATTGAGAGGGAGACCAAGAGGGCTAAGAAAGGGAACCTTTGTGTACTCTCAGTACAGGACAGGTGATGGGCATCGGTCACAGTCCCATCATAGGTCATTAACCCCAGCTTTATCATCAGCTAGTGTTCCATCCAGCACTAGAGGTGATAAGAGGGGTAGAGCACCAGGCTTTAAGACTCAGGGGAGCATGAATGGAGGACGCACATTCCCAACTTACAAGAAGTATGGTAGGAACCACCCAAGAGAGTTCTTGGTTGGATCATATGCTTGTTTTGGGTGTGGTAAGCTTAATCATAGACTCAGGGATTGTCCTTCAGCCAGCCAGGGTGACAGTAAAGGTCGTCCCCTAGCCACCCCTTCAGCAGCTCCAGTAGCTCACCCATCTCAATAGGGTATATCATCTAATGCAGGTGGAGGACAGTGCCAAAACTGTTTCTATGCACTTTAATCATGCCAAGAGTAGGAGAGCTCACCATATGTGGTCACGAGTGTGTTACGAGTTTTCTACCTTGAAGTTTATGCATTGTTAGATCCAGGGGACATATTATCTTTGTGACTCCTATATTTCTATTGGTTTCGGTGTCTATCCAAAAATCCTCTTAGAACCCTTCTTAGTCTCTACTCCTATTAATGAGTCAGTCTTAGCACAGAGGGTATACAGAAACTGCCCCGTTACAGTTCTCCGAAAAGTCACCTCAACTTATCTAGTAAAGTTATACATGACTAAATTCGATGTTATCTTTGGCATTCATTGATTGTATTCTTGTTATGCTTTAGTCTAATGTAGAACCCAAACAATAGAATTTCAATTCCTGAGTGAACCAGTCCTAGAGTGGAAAGGTAGTTCTGCAGTGCCTGTAGGTCATTTTGTCTCCTACCTTAAGGCCAGGAAGATGAATTTCAAGGGTTTTTTATATCATTTAGTTCGAGTTAAGCATTCTACATCCAAAAACCTGATTCTTTAGTCATTCCCAATGGTTTGTGTGTATCCAGAGGTGTTCCCAGATGATCTACCAGGAGTCCCTCCCAAGCGGGAGATTGACTTTGGGATTGATCTCCTTCCTGATATGAAACCCATATCCATTTCTCCTTACAGAATTACTCTAGTTGAGATTAAGGAGTTGAAGAAACAGTTGAAGGATCTCTTAGATAATAGTTTTATCAGGCCTAGGAAATCCCCATAGGATGCTCCAATCCTTTTCGTGCAAAAGAAAGATGGTTCTCTTGGGATGTGCATCGACTACCGCCAAGTGAACAAAGTCACAATCAAGAATAAGTATCCCATTCTTAGAATTGATGACTTTTTCAATCATCTTCAGGGCACTACTTGCTTCTCAAAGATAGACCTCAGATCCGGCTATCACCAGCTCAGAGTTAGATAGTGTGACATTCCAAAGACAACCTTTAGGTCTCGGTATGGTCACTATGAATTTGTAGTTATGTCTTTTGGACTAACAAATGCTCCTGCAGCTTTTATTGATTTGATGAACAGGATGTTCAAGAAGTATTTGGATATGTTCATCATTGTCTTCATAGACGATATCCTGGTATACTCACAGAGTGAGGAGGAGCATGCTACTCATATTGAGGATTCTGTTGTAGATTCTTAAGGACTGTCAGCTGGTTGCTAAGTTCAACAACTATGAGTTTTGGCTGAAGTCAGTTGCATTTCTTGGGCATGTGGTGTCTAGTATGGGTGTTCAGGTGGACTCTCAGAAGATTGAGGCGGTGAAGAATTGGCCTAAACCTGTCAACCCCACCAACATTTGAAGCTTTTTAAGTTTAGTTGGCTACTATAGGAGGTTCGTAGAGGGATTGTCATCCTTGCCTCACCTTTGACTCGTTTGACTTAGAAGAAGGTCAAGTTTCAGTGGTCCAATGCTTGTGGGAAGAGCTTTTAGGAGTTAAAGGCTCGACTTATTTTCACTCCAATTTTGACCCACTAAAGGATACAAATGGTTTTGTATTGTATTGTGATGCCTCTAGAGCTGGCCTCAGGTGTGGGTTGATACAACATGGTAAGGTCATCTCTTATCATTCGAGAAATCTTAATACTTATGAGAAGAATTACCGACACATGACCTTGAGTTAGCAACGGTGGTATTTTCCTTGAAGATTTGGAGGCACTATATATATGGGTGCATGTTGATGTGTTCACGGACCATAAGAACCTTCAGTATGTGTTTAATCTGAAGGAACTGAATTTGCAGAAAAAGAGATGGCTTAAGCTTCTCAAGGACTAGGATATGAGTGTTCTTTATCATTCGGGTAAGGCCAATGTAGTGGATGATGCTCTTAGAAGGTTGTCCATAGGGAGTGTGGCTGATGTGGAGGATGTGCAGTAGGAGTTCGTTATAGATGTCCATAGGATTGCTCACATAGGGCTTTTGTCATGACCCAAGCATGGACCCTAGACCGCGACACGGGACTTAGAACCACAAATGGTTGTAAGCGAACTCATGGCACATACATAGCATGATCAAGAGCATCACTAAGCGAAAAAAACATGAACATAACAAAAGCAGAAGTTTGGGATATATAACATAAAAACATGAGAAAGAACAAAACTCAACAACACTGATCATCTACTATGTAACTTTCTGAAAAGCTTCTAAACATATGATGAGCTAATGAAACAACACCCCCAACTAGCTCGCTAGGTATGAAACTAAAATACATAAACAAAAGAGTCATGAACCAAAACTATCGTCCTCGGATCATGAGGACTCACCAAACTAGGATCGTAGTGGACTGAAGTGGGAGTGAGCTAATGTTGGGACTGAGACTGATCACCTAGACCTATATCTTGAGAAAATATAGCATAGAGTATCCGGTCAGTACTTTGAATGTACTGAATATGTAGAGAAAGTAAAATCATGCTAGTAAGATGATTGTCTAAAATCAGGACTACAAAACAAGAGAGAATATGAGAGTAAGGACAAAACATGCGAAAATCCATATTTATAAAATAAACATAATCGTGAGATATTCATCATAAGCTGAACATTAAGACGCATGGTTTAGAAATAAAAGTCATATAGCATACCATACTTGAAATTAAGTGAAAACTTATAAACTGATCAATGGGTTAAATATGCTATAAAAATATAATATCATAAAACATGAACATGAGTAACTTTAAACATGACGAATAATGTAAGGCTTCTTCATAACTAACACCATCATGATAGAGTTTATATGATGCCCAACTATCTCTCTCAAGTGGACAGAATCTTCCTAAGCCTTGCTAGGGCAAAGAACGATTAAAGTGTGATATCACTGGTGCGCCCTCGAGTGGGGAAAACACTCCCTTGACAGGTCCCAAATACAAATATATACCTATGGTGGCGCGTAGTTATGAGACTTAGGTCCTTGGAATCTCTGGCCTACTCGATGCTAGACACTACTCCCAAAACATGCATATTGCTCATAATCATATTCTCAAAATATAGCTTAAAGCTTTTTCTTGGGAGTGTTGACTCCAAATTCTCTCTTTAAAACATATCTTGTAAGCCTTGGCTAAAAATCATGGTGAAACATACTTATCTTTACATGGGCTTTCCCAAATGATGAAATCATACATGCTTGAATAAGGTTTCATAATTCGAAATCATGGAATCATAAATTTAAGAATTCATAAATATTCATGCATAATTTGAGAACTCATCATACTAGAAATCATGGACTCATAAGCTTGAAATTCGTAAACCATGCATAATAGCGCAAAAATCATCATAAGCTTGAAATCATCAATTCATGAGAAATTTGAGAGTTAAATCTGTCCTAATAACTATATTTAATCACATGGAACATGAGAGAATTGAACCCACGGAGATATCATGGCTAATTGCTGCCATGACCCGAGCATAGGCTCGGATGTAGACACGGAACCTAGAACCATTAGTGTCTCCAAGTCGACCCATGGAATGAACATGATAACTAAATCTCAACATAAATAATGTAGAAAACTAAATTCTGATATAGCGAAAGTCTGAACATTTAAAACATCTGAACAACGGAATATCAAACACTGAATCCGAAGCTGAATACACAACTATGTCTGATAAGCCTCTACATACTGAAGAGCTGATGGGATAAGGCCCCAAGCTCACTAAAAGGATTAAACTAAAAGACAATAATAACAAGGCTAACTGAAGGTCCTTGATGGATGAGGACTCACCACCAAGAATGGATATTCTAAACTCAGACAACTAGCTAACAGCGGGACTGAGCCTAACATCTAAGCCTGTATCATAAAATGATACAGCGTAGAGTATGTAGTTATCATAAAATGATACAGTGTAGAGTATGTAGTCAGTACTTGGAATGTACCGAGTATGCAAGGTAAGTAAAACAGCTGAGTAAGTAAAACTGAAAACATGTATATTATAATTCATTACACCATAAGATTCTGAGAGTAAGGCGTGCATGTCATTAACTAAAAACATGATTAAACATAACTGAGTCTCATAACTGAATCGAATGACCCAAATTCGAAACTAATAATAATAAGTAAAACTGAACATTTGGGTCAAACCTGCTAAAAACATAATATCATAATTGATGAACATGCATAATTGATATCATGAGGAACAATGGAAGACTCATCATATAACTGACATTACCATGACAGAGCTTACGTGGTCTCGACTATTACACTCAAGTGGACAGAGCCGTCCAAAGCCTTGCCAGGGCTAAGGGTGCTACCATGATATCGATATCAAGCTGAAGGCCCCTTGGGGGCTGGGAAGCTCACAAGGGAGGTCACAAATAATTTGAATAAACCTATATTGGTATGTAGTTCTAAGGCCTGGGGTTGTTTGAACCCCTAGCCTACTCAGTGCTAGACACAACTCCCAAAAACATGCATATGCTCTCTATCATTTTTCAACGAAGCTGGACCATATTCTTTTGATGAAGCTGATCATAACAATATATACATAGTCTGTAAACTAAACATGAGGAGCCTTGGCTCAAAATATACCAAAAGCTAAAAAGTAGGAGTCTAGACTCCAAAAACCATGTGGTAAACTAATATCATAAGATTTAGTCAAATCATGAAGTCATACCTAGATCATTTGGGCTTGCCCAAACTTTATCATGCTTGAAATAGACTTTATAGTCAAAATCATTGATATATACATGAGTAATTCATAAACATTCTTAAATACTAGAAATCTCATCATACTTGGAAGCATAAATCATAAATTCAACTTTTCATGAAACTCGCATAATTGGGCATCATACTCTTAAAACTTGAAATATTGAATTATAATCAAGATAGGCTTAAAATTTTCTCATAATCTCAAAACATCATTTAAAACATGAAAGGAATTAACCCATAAGCAACTCTAAGAGAATTTCATGAATTTGGGTTAAAACCCCATAAGATCATAAACTTGACTCTAATACTTGAATTCATGGTCATGAAGGAAAATTAGGCATGAGAGTAAAGAGAAACTTCCATTCATAATCCTACATATCTGGTAATCTGGTTTTACACTCTTCCTTGAAAGCTCGAAGTTATTGGAGAAGAATTTGAAGAGTTCTAGGCTTGATCTCCTTAGGAATTCTCTAGTCTTACATGCATGGGGAGGGAATAGTTTAGAATAGATTAAAAACTCTTAAAAACCCTCCTAACTGAGCTTAACGTGACGCAGTTTAGGACTTAGAAGCTTAGAAATTATGAAATTTCCCTCAGTAACTTCGCAAGAAATTACACACTGCCAGGTACCATGACTTATCCTATAGATCGTATCTCGATCCTACGGGTCATCATTTCCTCGTGTCGTAGCCACTGCTCATCTTAGAGTTCTGAATTTTCCACGAGTCACACAACGACTCGTACCATCATCCACAAGTCGCAGGATCCATCTCTTTCCATGCCTGGGAGAAATTCTCGCTCTTTCATACAGGTGGAAGTAACGACTCATTGTTCCTTACAGTGAGTCGTACCTTGACTTGTACCATCCAGCTCTGCTACCCTAGACCCCAACCAACGAGTCCACCATAATCTGTGGGTCCTTACCACAGGTCCTACTTTCCATCATGACAGTCCAGAACCAAACAACGACTCTGACCCATGACTCATACCAACATTCCACGAGTCGTTACTGGACTCTTGTTACCAACTTATCCATAGAGACTGTTGACCACGAGTGATCCTACAATCTATTGGTCCTTTATACGACCTGTACCACGAGTCATCCTGAGTCAAATTTCAGATTTTTCTGCTAATCATATTTTCAAATCCTGAGTCTAGTCTTAGGCACTTTAGGGGTATTTCAATATCTCTCCCTTGGGAACATTCGTCCTTAAATGTAGGCTAAACATACTGAAATGATAGGGAAAGAACTAGAATCCCAAAACTGAACACATATAGCTGAAACTGATGGGGTATTTGACTTCGAACATGAAATACAAGGCTGAACTGAATCTATTAAAAATACATACAAGCTAAAACATGGAAGGAACTAACATGCACGAACTTGGCATGAAACATGATAGAATGCTAAGGATGAAATTTATACCTCAAGCTGGATCAGAACTAGAAGGAAATAGATACGGGTATCTAGCCATTATATCTTCTTCGGCTTCTCACATAGCTCCCTCAACTAGTGGGTTACTCCACAAAACCTTCACCGAGACTACTTCTTTGTTCCTCAACATACGAAGCTGACGATCAAGGATCTCAATTGGTACCTACTCATATGTAAGGTTGTCCCTCACCCTAATGCTCTCTATCGGAACAACTAGAGATGGGTCTCCAATACATTTCTTCAACAAAGACACATGACACACCAGATGCGCCGAAGCTAACTCCGCTAATAACTCCAACTCATAAGCCATATTGCCAACCTGCTTCACAATCCAGTGTGGCCCAATATAATGGGGACTAAACTTACCCTTTATTCCGAACCTCATTACTGCCTTCATAGGAGACACCTTTAGAAATTCCCAATCATCAATGGCAAACTCAAGATATCTTCGCCTCACATCTGTATAAGATTTCTGACGACTTTGAGCAGTTTTCAACCTAGCTATAATAATTTGAAATTTCTCCATGGACTCATGCACTGAATTCGGCCCTATCAACATAAGCTCACCTACATTGAAAAAACCAATAGGCGACCTACATCTCCACCCATAAAGAGCCTCAAACGGAGCCATCTGAATGTTGGAGTGGTAACTGTTATTATATGCAAACTCGATGAGAGATAAATGATCATCTCAACTACCTTTGAAGCCAATCACACATGCTCTCAACATATCCTCAAGAGTCTGAATGGTCCGCTCCACCTGACTATATGTCTGTGGGTGAAAGGTTGTGCTAAGCTTGACCTGAGTACCGAGTCCATTATGAAATGACCTCCAAAACTGGGAGGTAAATTGAGTATCTCTATCTGATATGATGGACAAGGGCACTACATGCAACTAAACTAACTGCCGAGATATACAATTTGGCATAATCCTCTGCTGAATCGGTAGTTTTGACTGGTAGAAAATAGGCTGCTTCGGTCAATCTATCCACAACCACCAAATAGAGTCATACTGCCAACGAGTGTGAGGCAACCCTACAATGAAGTACATATTGATTTCCTCCCACTTCCAAGTAGGGATATTGATGTCTTATAGCACACCTCCAGGTCTTTGATGCTCAAATTTCACTTGTTGACAATTTGGACACTTAGCCACAAACTCCGCTATGTCCTTCTTCATGCCACTCCACTAATTGACTTCCCATAGGTCACGGTACATCTTGGTGGCACTTGGATGTATAGAGTATCGGGAACCATGAGTCTCATGCAACATCCGATCTCTCAAGTCATCAACACTCGAAACACATAAATAACCATGATATCGAAGTATACCATCTCCCCCTTGGGAGAATACCTCAACCTTCTACTTATGGACCTCTTCCTTTAACTTTACCAAAATAGGATCTTCGTCTTGCTTAGCCTTGACTTCAGTCACCAAAGAAGATTCTGAACCGTTCTGAACAATGACACCACCATCTGTCGAATTAACAAGGCATACTCCTAATCGTGCAAGCCGATTCACATCCTTCACCAATTCTTTCCTTTCCTCTTCCACATGAGACACACTCTCCATAGAAAGTCTGCTAAGAGCATCTGCCACCACATTGGCCTTGCTCGGATGATAAAGGACACTCATGTCATAGTCCTTGAGAAGCTCTAACCACCTCCTTTGTTGCAAATTCATATCCTTCTATGTAAACACGTACTGAAGACTCTTATGGTCCATGAAACATCTACATGCACCCTATACAAATAGTGTATCTATATCTACAATGCGAACACCACTACTGCCAATTCTATGTCATGCATTGGATAATTCTTCTCGTGAGTCTTTAGCTGTCTAGAGGCATACACAATAACTTTTCCATGTTGCATCAACACACAATCAAGTCCAACTCTAGAGGCACCACAATACACCACAAATCCAACTGTGCCCTTAGATAGGGTCAATACTGGATTTGAAGTGAGTCGCGTCTTTAACTCTTGAAAACTCATCTAACACATATCCAACCACTTAAATTTGAATTTCCTTTGGGTCAACTTAGTCAATGGTGCTGCAATGGATAAAAATCTCTCAACAAACCTTCGGTAGTAACCAACTAAACCCAAGAAACTCCTGATGTCCAAAGGGCTAATTGGTCTAGGAAAATTCTTCACCACTTCTATCTTTTGAGAGTCCACCTGAACACCCTCACTTGATACCACATGACCCAAAAATGCTATTGAGTTCAACCAAAACTCATAAATTTAGCAAATACTTGGCAATCTTTGAAAGTTTTTAGCACAATCCTCAAATGAGCGGCATGCTCCTCCTCGCTCATGGAGTAAATGAGGATGTCAACTATAAACACGATAATGAACATATCAAAATATGGCTTTAACACCCTATTCATCAAATCCTTAAAAGTTGCAGGAGCATTAGTTCAAAATACAGAACTACAAACTAATAGTGATCATATTGACTCTTGAAAGCTGTCTTTGGGATGTCACTCTCTCGAACTCTGACTTGATAAGATCTGGATCTGAGGTCTATCTTTGAGAAACACTTGGCACTCTAAAATTGGTCAAACACGTCATTAATTCTGGGGAGGGGATATTTGTTCTTGATTGTAACCTTATTCAACTGTTTATAATCAATCTACATACAAAGAGAATCATCCTTCTTCCGGATAAAGAGAACTAGTGCACCCCGAGGGGATTTACTAGGTCTGATGAAACCCTTGTCTAAGAGGTCCTTCAATTGCTCCTTCAACTCTTTTAGCTCAACTGGAGCAATTATGTAAGGAGGGATAGATATAGGTTGCATATTGAGAAGAAGGTCAATATCAAAGTGTATTACCTCAAAAATGCCTAAGATTAGACCCATGATAAAAAATGGAAGTTGGCTAAGAATTGGGCAAAAGGTTACAGGGCGGACGACCCAATGGATCGCTAGTCCAACCAACGACCCATTGGATCCAGTCGTGGGAAGTGAAGGATTTATGTCAGTGGAATTAATGGGTGAAGAAACGAACCATTGTGTAAGACAACGAATCGTCATTTGGAGTCGTGGGTGGTACTGGATGTTGGCATTTGGGGACATGGCGGGTCATCCAACGACCCGTGGTGAGGTATAACGATCCGTTGTCTCAAGTCATGGTAGGGGAATATAAATTTCCAGTGGATCTAATGGAAGGATACCACGACTCGTTGGAGGAAACAACAAGTCGTGGTGAGGGAAAGATTAGGTACTCCAGGAGGCAAACAACAGTTGATCTAATGACCCATTGGAGGTAACAACGATTCGTCCTGTTGAGTTTTGGGTTGAATTCAAGATCAAGTTTTGGGAAGTTATTTTGATGGATCATACGACGAGTCGTGATATCCTCAAAAGACTCATTGGTACGTCCGCGAGATCAACCACGCAAATTTTTTCGGATATTTCATTAAGGGTATTTTTGTCATTCCTATGATCTAGGGCCCTAAACTACATCATTTTATGACATTCTATGGATATGTCAAGATAGTTTAAGTCCCACTAACCTATTTATTCTCATGCATGAAAAGTTAGGAAGAATTAGGAGTGATCAAGCTAGTTCTAAAGTACTTCTTCATCAACTCTCCATTGGGTTTTCAAAGAGTGTTGAAATTCGATCTTACCCAAATATGTAGGGCTATGAATGGGTGAATCCTTTCATACCCATGCCCAATATCTTTCAATTTCATGAAATTCCATTCTAAATCCTATGGGGGTTTTACCGAATGCATGAAAATCTGATTTCTCTACATGGGCTTGATCTAATTGAGTTACTATTGTTGAATTACGAGTTGCGGGAAAGTTTTATGTAATTTTTCAATAAAAATCATGTTTCAAGTTTTATAATTCAAATTTCCCATTTATAAAATATTCATGAAAGTCAAAGTTTATGATAAATATTTAAGTATTATGAATTGATGATGATGAAAAGCATATTTTCAAGTTACCCATGTTTATAAGCCTATTTTCAAATTTATTGAGTATTGTAAAGCACGTCAAAGTATTGGAAAATACCCACATATTGAAGAATGATTTATGATTTATGAAATGGATCTCATGATTTATTGATTTATGATGTTGGTCGACTAAAGGGCTTTGATTTCTTGGCTAATCATGTTTTAATGGGTATCAATGAATGATAAATGCTTATTTATCCATGAATCTTAATGAATGATGTTATTTATTTACATATGAGCCTAATGTACATATTTTTGGGAGCCATGTCTAGCACCGAGAAGCACGACGTTCAAAGGACTATGTTGGTGTCTCATAACGTCACCGTGGGTTTATAATGATATTTTACAATGATAATGATCCCTACTTTCGTGATATCACATAATGTATGTCCCTCTTCTGGCAAGCCAGGGGCGACTCTGCCCACTTGAGTGAGATAGTTGGGGCATCATGAAAGGCTCTACCATGATGGTGTTGGTTATGACGAGTCCTCCCATTGTTCCGCATGTTTTATGCATTGTAATGTTTATGTTAATGGCTCAAGTGATGATTTGATAAAGTTTCTATTATGATTATGATAATGAATGGTTTACGAATGATTTGAAAACCTTGTGCCTTATGTTATCTTATGATGTTTATGACACGAGCATGATGTTCTTCTATTATGATCATTTATGAGATTTTATGTATCTTTAAATGTCCGTTTTACTTACCTTGCATACTCGGTACATTCCACGTACGGACCGCATACTCTATGTTGTATTGTTTTATGATACAGGCTCTGATCTTCAGATCCAACATCGTCTTTAGCTTGTTACGGAGTTTCGCTTCTAGCATTTTGGTGAGTCCTCATTCTCCGAGGACCATTTGATTCATACATTGATATTTTATTTTTGTTTCAGTTGCCGGGTTAGTTGGGGATGTTGTCTCATCAACCTATCTATTACGTTAGAGGCTTTCAGACTATATCTAGTACTCCGTTGTTATGTATTCATCCTGTACCGATTATCACTCTATGCTATGTTATGTTCGCTTCAAAATAGTGATATGTTAAGTATTCTGTTGATGTTATGAGGTTAGGTGAATGTTCATGCCATGGGTCTACTTGGAGTCTCTTGGAGCTCCTTGTCTCGTGTTATAATCCGGGTCTACATTTGGGTTGTGACAAACTTGGTATCAGAGAAATAGGTTTAAAGTGTTCTAGGGTGTCTTTAAAGTCACGTTGAGTGGAGTTTTTTTCATGGGTGTGAAGCGCGCCACACTTATGACGAGAGGCTACGAGAGGTTTAGGAAATATTCCCTTCTTTCATGATCTATGTCGTGCGAT
Source organism: Datura stramonium (assembly GCA_018107945.1). Lineage (NCBI taxonomy): Eukaryota > Viridiplantae > Streptophyta > Magnoliopsida > Solanales > Solanaceae > Datura > Datura stramonium. Next base: position 167,095 of record JACEIK010002885.1, read on the forward strand.
GAAAAGTCTCCCTATTCTTAATACTCGTGCTATACGTATGTGCAGAAACATGTATTCTCAAAACAACAATGGTAGTCAGCTAGCGCCACCAACTCCAATGGATTCCATGTAAGTTACTGATACGGAGCTCGGAGCCGCTCTCAGAGTGTTTATGCAAGGTATGATCACCCAGCCTAACCAGCAAGCTATCGCCCCAGTGAATCCTACCGGGGAGGTAGCAACTACTAGAATTCAAGGACTCATGAAAGAGAGCCCGCCGGAGATTGGTGACTCGAATGTGGTTGGGGAGTGTAGAGGGAACAAGAGGCCCCGGACTAAAAACCTTAATAGGTTCCAACAAGGGTCGAGTAATGGGAGACACTCTCAAACCCATCAGAAGTCTCTAGTCCAAGCTCGAGGATACAAGCCCCGAGTGAGGGAGATTACTTACCCAAAATGCAGGCGTTGTGGGAAGCACTACTGAGGAAAGTGCTTGGCAAGTTCATATTCTTGTTTTTATTGTATCCAACTCGGTCATAAACACAGGGATTGCGCTTCAGCCAAGCGAGATGGTCAGAAAGGCCTTGCTCCGAGTCCTCCTTCATCAGCTCCAGCAAATTGCCCATCTCAGTGCATAGGTTATCAAGAGAGAGTGGAGGTCAACCTTAGATGTAGTCTCAGGTATGTTATAAGTTATTCCCTCACACCTATCATGATTCTTAGTTTCGAGAACTACTGAAAGAGGTATAAAATCCTTTGAGCATTTTTAGGATGAGATTTATTTCATGGAAGGTAGGGGAATGGTAAGTGAATGCCCCAGTCATGTCTTGAATTTTCTAGTAAGGAAGTCCTACAGATAACATTTGGGGGTAGTCCCTCCTTTCTTCTTTAGATGTTCCCTTACGTATCGCTCGTGCTACACTTGACTCACTCTTATGTTTAGAACCCTAAGATGTCAAGCAACCCCATCCGTCCAGGATCCTAATATTACTTGTTTCGTTTCATTTTATGACCCTCATTATGTATGTGAACCCATGTTTCCCAACACGCTCAGCCTAACGAATTCAGTCTCCAAAATTTGTTTTATCGGCTCATAAGATGGTGCTATATAGGGTATATGCCAAGATTAGACTTCTTACACGATTCGTGCTCATGATTATCTTACTCTAAACTCTATGGATGTTCCCTATGATGGAAATGATGGTTAAGATGTGTACATTAAGTATAACTCCCTATCCCCTCCATAGATACCGGACCTATTACAAGAAGCCCAGTTATTAACCAATCCTGGAAGTGTAGCAAGCCATATGGTTAGTTTGTGATTGTCGATCCATTTTCTAGGTTGAACCTTTCCATATCATTACTCAGTTATTCATGACTTGCGAAGTTGGATGACATCGTTCCGAGATGACTTAATGAGGATTGGGTGAGACTTTCGATTCTTGAAGGGTTTGAAGTTGAGGGGTGACCAAAGTCAACAATCCAGGTTGTCAAGCTCGAATTTGGATTCTAAAAGCTTAGTTGGTTCCGAATGGTGAGTTATGATTTAGTTGGGTAGGTTGTAGAAGTTATGAGGTGATTCAAGAGTGATTCGAACCTTGGGTTAAATTTGTGAGCTTTTGAGGGAGCTTGGTGTAACCATGGTCAATGCGGAGTCAGACAACCTTATGGGGGTAACTTGATGGTTCCGACCGATCCGGGGTGGGTTCAAGATTGGAATGCATATTTGGGTTGTGATTGGAGGATTTCAGATGGATTTCGGGTGGATTCGAGCATATTGCGTATTTGGCAGGATCTTAAGCATAAAGGATGGAAACTTAGGGGTTGGCACTTCAGAATTCTTGATAGGAATTGTAGGAGTTCGTTTGGTCGACTCGACTGATAAGCAGTGTGGTAGTTCGGAACGAATCAGAATCGTTCTTCGTGATTGACATAAAATCTAGACCAGACGAGGATCCTAGCTTGGAGAAGTTGGGGAAGGTCATTTAGGACAAGAAGGTAGAGGTCGTCTCCAAAGGGGGAGATGGTGTGCTTTGATACTAGGGTCGCTTATGTGTTCCGGACGTGGACGATTTGAGGAGCCGGATGCTGTATGAGGCTCATGGGTCCAGGTATTCTATCTATTCGGGTTCCACCAAGATGTATCGTGATTTACAGAAAATATATTGGTGGAATAGAACGAAGAAGGGTAATGCAGAATTTGTAGCCAAGTGTCCGAATTGTCAGCAAGTAAAGGTTGAGCATCAAAGGTCGGGAGGCATACTTCAGGATATCAGCATCCCTACTTGGAAGTGGGAAGAAATTAACATGGATTTCATAGCAGGATTACCTCGTACTCATCAACAATATGACTCCATTTGGGTGTTGTTGAAGGTATCTCCCATGAAGGGAGTGATGCGGATTGGAAAGAAAGGAAAACTTAGTCCCCGCTATGTTGGCCCCTACAGAATTGTGAGAAGAGTTGGCAAGGTGGCGTATGAATTGGAGTTGCCCTCAAAGTTATCTTCTGTGCATCCTGTATTTCATGAATCACTCTTGAAGAAGTGTTTTGGGGATCCAGAACCAGTTGTCCCGGTGGACAATGTTGGTATTAGAGATAGCCTTAGTTATGAGGAGGTTCTGGTGGAAATATTAGATCATCAGGTTTGGGGGCTAAGGAACAAGGAAGGAGCTTCAGTTAAAGTGTAATGGAGGAATCAACATGTTGAAGGAGCTACNGGAGGAATCAACATGTTGAAGGAGCTACGTGGGAAGCCGAAGCAGATATGATGTCTAGATACCCATATTTATCCTCTACCGGCTCAGTTCCAACTTGAGGTATCAGTTTTGCCCTATAACTCTATTTAGTTTTCATGTTTAGTTCATGTGTTCAAGTTTATTTTATGTATATGGATGTGTATGAGAATCATGAAATTAGGTGAGCTATGTGGTTTGAATCGGAGATAGTCATTCCGTTAGTTTTCGGCTTAAATGATTAGTGTTTGGGTATAATGATTGCATGTCTCTATTTTTCTGCTTATTTCCAATATTCGAGGACGAATGTTCCCAAGGGGGAGATATTGTAATACACTGAAAGTGCCTAAGATTAGACATGGGATAAAAAATGGAAGTTGGTTGAAAATTGGGAAAAAGGTTGTAGGATGGACGACCCAACAGATTGTTGGTCTAACCAATGACCCGTTGGATCCAGTTGTGGGAAGTGAAGGACCGGTGTCAGTGGAATTAACGGGTGAAGCAACGACTCATTGTGTAAGACAACGAGTCATCGTGGGTGGTACTGGACGTTGGCATTTGGGGACATGATGAGTCATCCAATGACCCATGGTGAGGTATAACAATCCATTGTCTTGATTCATGGTAGGGGAATATAAATATCTAGTGGACCTAACGGAATGAGACCATGACTCGTTGGAGGAAACAATGAGTCGTGGTGAGGCTCATTGTGATGGGAAGATCAGGTTCTACAGGAGGCAAACTATGATCGATCTAACGATCCATTGGAGGTAACGACGACTCGTCCTGTTGAGTCGTGGGTTGAATCCGAGATCAGGTTTCGGGCATTGCTTATGACGGATCATACCACGAGTCGTGGTATCCCCTAACGACTCGTTGGTACGTCCATGGCATCGACTGGTGCATATTTTTCAGGGTATTTTATTAAGGGTATTTTCATCATTCCTATGCTTTAGGGCCCTAAACTATGTCATTTATGATATTTTCAGGGTATGTTAAGATAGTTAAGTCCCCCTAACCTAATCATTCTCATGCATGCAAAGTTAGGAAGAATCAGGAGTGATCAAGCTAGTTCTCAAGCTCTTCTTCATCAATTCTCCCTTGGGCTTCCAAAGAGTGTTGAAATTCGATCTTACCCGAGTATATAGGGCTATGAATGGGTGAATCCTTTCACACTCATGCCCAATCTCTTTCAATTTCATGAAATTCCAATCTAAAATCTATGGGAGTTTTACCCAATGCATGAAAATCTGATTTCTCTACACGGGCTTGATCTAATTGAGTTAATATTGTTGAATTATGAGTTATGGGCAAGTTTTATGTTGTTTTTCATTAAAAATCGTGTTTCGAGTTTTATAATTCAAATTGACCATTTATGAAAAATTCATGAAAGTCAAAGTTTATGAGGAATGTTCAAGTATTATGAATTGATGATGATGAAAAGCATGTTTCCAAGTTACCCATGTTTTTAAGCCTATTTTCAAATGAATTGAGTATTGTAAAGCATGTTAAAGTATTGGACAATGCCCACATGTTGATGAATGACTTACAATTTATGAAATGGATCTTATGATTTATCAATTTATGATGTTGGCCGACTAAAGGGCTTTGATTTCATTGCTAATAATGTTTTAATGGGGATCAATGAATGATAAATATTTATTTATCCATGAATCTTAATGAATGATGTTATTGATTTACATATGAGCGTAATGTGCATGTTTTTGGGAGCCGTGTCTAGCACCGAGCAGCCCGGCGTTAAAGGACTACGCCGGTGTCTCATAACCAAGTGCCACTGTGGATTTATAATGATACATTACAATGATAATGATCCCCTCTTTCGTGATATCACATAATGCACGTCCCTCGTCTGGAAAGCCAGGGGCGACTCTACCTACTTGAGTGAGATAGTTGGGGCATCATGAAAGGCTCTACCATGATGGTGTCGGTTATGATGAGTCCTCCCATTGTTCCGCATGTTTTATGCATTGTAATGTTTATGTTATTGGATCAAGTGATGATTTGATAAAGTTTCTTTTATGATTATGATAATGAATGGTTTACGAATGATTTGAAAACTTTGAGCCTTATGTTATCTTATGATGTTTATGACACGAACATGATGTCCTTCTCTTATGATAATTTATGAGCTTTTATGTATTTTTTAAATGTCCGTTTTACTTACCTTACATACTCGGTACATTCCACATACGGACCGCATACTCTATGTTGTATCGTTTTATGATACAGGCTCCGATCTTCATATCCAGCATTGTCCTTAGCTTGTTATGGATTTTCACATCTAGCGTGTTGGTGAGTCCTCATTCTCTTAGGTCCATTTGATTCAGACATTGATGTTTTATTTTAGTTTTAGTTGCCGGATTAGTTGGGGATGTTGTCCCATCAACCCATCTGTTATGTTGGAGGTTTTTAGACTATATGTAGTACTTCGTTGTTATGTATTTATCCTGTACCAATTTTCATGCTATTCTATGTTATGTTCATGCTTATGAAATATTGATATGTTAAGTATTCTGTTGATGTTATGAGGCTAGGTGAATGCTCATGCCATGGGTCGACTTGGAGTCTCTCGGGGCTCCATATCCCGTGTTACAATCTGGGTCTATGTTCCGATCGTGACACAAAGTCGATCTCCCGCTCGGAAGGGACTATCGGTAGATCATCTAAAAACCCCTCGGGATACTCACACACTATAGGAATTGACTGGATAGTCGGGGTTTCGGACGTAGTATCCTTACCCCAAACTGGATGGTACACGCAAACCTGAGAGATCATATTCCTAGCCTTTAGGTAGGAAACGAAGCAACCTACAGGCACTGCTAAACTACCCTTCAACTCTAGGACTGGCTCACCCGAAAATCAAAACTCTACCGCACGGGTTCTACAATTCACTAATACATAACATGCATGTAGCCAATCCATGCCAAATATAACATCAAAATCTATCATGGCTAACTTTACTAAATCTGTCGAGGTGACTTTTTGAAGGAATTTGACAGGGCAATTTCTGTAGACCCGTCGAGCTATGACTGAATCACCGACTGGAGTAGACTGAGAATGGTTCTGATAGGATTTCGGGACTGACTCCGAAACTAGTAGCAACATAGGGCATCACAAAAGATAGAGTATCCCCTGGATCTAACAATGCATATACATCAAGATCGAATACTCATAACATATCAGTAACCACATCTAGGGAGAGCTCCTTCTCCTGCCGAAACGAAAGGGCATAGAACCTATTCTAATATTGTCCACCACCTGCACTACTGGATGCACCCTGCTGAGCTGAGCGTGCTGGTGAAGCTGCTGAACTAGTGGATGGGTCTCAGTCTCTACCATGGCCCTGTTTGGCTATTGGACAATCTCTGAGCATATGTCTAGGCTTCCCACACCTGCAACATGCACCTGTACCCGCTAAGCACTAACCAGAGTGCCTCCTGTCACAACCTGGAATGCGGAGCTCTACTGACCTACTCCCCTGACCTTTAGAGCCCGATGCTTGTCCCCTCTGATCGTGCCTGGATCTAGATTGGCATACATGCTACTGACGGCGCTGTGGCTGATGATCTCTGGTGGATCTACTGACGACGCCCACCACCAGGCCTCTACTGGGAGAACTTGAAACTGTTAATCCCGGCCCTCTTGGCCTCTCTCTCCCTCTCCCTCATCTGCACTGCCTCTACCTGGTGGGCATACAAGACTAATCGGGAGAAGTCAATATCCTGATGGAGCATAACGATCCTACAATCCTTGACCAATTAGTCTGTTACCCCATTCACAATTCTTCTCACCCGAGCCCTCTGATCGGCCACCATTGCCAGTGCATATTTGGACAATCGAGTGAACTCCAGAGCATGCTCTTGGACTGTCATATTGTTCTTTCTCAGATTCAAAAACTCTGATGCATTGATTTCTCTCATCTCTCATGAAAAGAATCGGTCCAAGAATGCAGTGAGAAACTCATCCCAGCCAATGGGACCCGCTCCAACTCCCCTCTATCCTTCTACTATCTGAACCAGATATGAGTAATCCCTTTCAACTGATAAGAGGCTAGATCTGTACATTCCTCCTCCATCAACCCCATAATCTGGGTGATCTCTGGATTTCATCAATAAACTCACGTGGATCCTTGTCCCACTACTAGAAGTTATGCCTATGGCTCCAAATCTTTTTGCAATGGTTCAAAAACCATTGCAATATACCGTCTATAGCAATGGTTAGAACCGTTGCTAAAAAGATTTGGCTCTATGATACTATTTCGCAGTACAACCGTTGCTATTGTGATAAAACCGTTGCAATGAAGCATCTATTACAACAGTTTATGAACCGTTACCATAAAGGTATCTATGGAAACACCTTATAGCAACAAATTATCTGTTACAACGGGTATTAAATCCCTCCACAATTTCCCTCCTTATTTTCATAAACACGCCAAAGCTAAAAACCCACTTTATTTTTCATTAATATTTTTTCTCTCAACAACTAAAATACGTTATACTACTCTCTCACAGATAGAATAGAACCCACTTTTATTTTCATTCTCTCACAGAGAGAAACCATGGCTGCGAAACTTTAACATCTATCTCTTCTTGAACTTTACCAACAATTTCTTGTTTGTCTCTCACAGTAGGCTGCGAAATTTTGTAAATCTGAACCTGCAACTTGAATCAACGGACTTGGCCAACAGAATGGAAGAAATATATTTGGGGTTTCTCATAATCTGAACTTGCGAGGTACTTGTGAATCGAAGAACTTGACTTTCTCTCATATATTTGGGATTTCTCAGTATCTGAGAAATTTGAAGAATCTGGGGTTTCTCCTTCAGTTGTTGGAGTTTCTTATTCAATCCTTGAGATTTTAGATGAAGAAAGTACAAGTTCTAAATTTTAAGGTTAGTATATTTGATTTTTCCTTTCAATTTTTGTGATTTTTTCATTAGATTTTGTATTCCTGTTGCACGAGTTATTAAATATGGTAGCGTGTTGGATTTCCTGAATTCTCTGGTTTCCTGTCTTCTTACACATTTAATTTCTTATTACGATATTTAATCTCTTTCTTGTGCGTTAGTTGTTGTTTAAGTGTTAATATCCACTGTAATAGTTTAATTTATGCTCACACATTTAATTTCTGCTTATTTGTTTGGTTGTCTTTTTAAACTCTATTTGGTTTGGCCTTTTGTAATTGGTTTTGCCTAATAAATGTCAATTTTTTGTTTTAAGTTACGTTTAAATCCTTACTTTGACGTGTGTTAGTTTAGTGTTTGGGGCTGATTAAAGTCTTCAAATCATCTAAAATATTTAAGAGAAGTAGTTAGTTGAATCCGAAGTATCATAGTTCCATTATGTGAGACTTGAGACAAAAATTAATTGGACCTCTTTAATCCCCTTTAAAGTATTATTCAATAGTGTACTTATAAATCAGCAATGTACTTAATATAAGGTTATCTTCTCTAAGGCATATCAGATCTAAGATATCCTTTTCAGAAATAACAGACCATGGTCATTGTAGAGATTAAAGGAAGTTACATTTCTATGTTGTGGGAATTTATTTTTTCTCTGCTGGAGAGACCACAAGTTAGCAAAATGTTTGGCTACAAATAGAGCAGACAATGTTTTTGTGTATGCTTATAACTTGTAAACTTGCCCTGTTTGAGCTTCTCTTCACACGATGATCCTGTTTATATATATGCATTTTTTAGCATCCAGTTGCTTATTAAGAGTGTTCTCTAGTTATTTATGAATAGGTTTCTAATTGCTGTCATTGAATAACAACGTTAGGGGCAGGAGATACAGAATGCTCATGGCACAAACAATTACGTGTTTGTTGCAACTTTGAGGTTTTATTGTGATTCTAATTGGTTGTTTCGTGAAGCTAAACTTGTTTATAGTTGCCCAAAATTACAATCATTTTCTGTTCTTGTGTGTTGATCACTATGCAGAATTGCTTTTGGTTGGTAGCGTATTTGCATTTTATGAACCCAAAAGGATATACACAATAAAAACGTAACATTTTAC